>JANJYQ010052328.1:1028-14425 GCA_024605255.1 Rastrelliger kanagurta | reverse complement strand
CCGTGTTTGTGAGTTAAGAGCCCATATTATTATGATTGAACATATGCAGTTAAGTTTCGTTTTCCTGGTATCGGTGGCAATTACTGCAAGACTGAAACTTTCTGGCATCACATACCTTCAGGGTACTTTTAGGTATTATCTATAGTGAGATAGTAAGAGTATCTAATTATACAGACATACTGTCACTCATACAGGAGAAACATCATCCTCCAACTAATAAAGAGTTGCTCTGTTTGCTCATTTTCTTATCACTGTCCTCTTGGACTGTTTTAATTTAGGCAAATTTGTATCTGCTATTTTTGTGTTGGCAGTTCCTGTTCATACTTGCAAAGCCTTCCTGTTCTATTCAGTCTTGAGCAATCCAGTCAATTCAGCAGAAATGCAACTTATGAACAAACCCTTACATTTCTGGGTGTGGTTAACTACAATGAATACTACATTGTAGTTACAACTGTCCTCATACAGTATCATAAGATCCACAATTGCGTTTCATGTTACATCAGAAAACTAAGGCGTGTGTTTGTAAAGGAGGAAGTGCAGTGGTTGTGATAACTGAGGGAGGGACTTTATTTCTTCTGTTTTGCTTGTTTCATTTTCTTATAATCACTTGCTGTAAAATGGTGAGTAGCTGCTGTTAAGTGCTTTCTTTTGCCACTACTTTACATCATCATGTTTTGTTTCTGTACTGATATATGAATGAATTCCTGTCTTGAGTAGAAAGTTTGACTAATGTAATGTGTCATGTATGATTTTCAATTTACATCAGAGTGCCGAGCAGATGGAAACACGGTGAGTCTACTGATTTGCAGACTTCATATCCAGTTATTGCTAGTCTGCTTCTTTAATCCCTAAAATAAATTTGTCTTTGTCATCCTAGGGAAGAGGAACAGCTGAGGGATGATTACTTTTTCAGAAGGAATGCTCAAATCATGATTGTGGAAATGGTTGAACTGAATACTGTCGATTCAGAACAAACTACACAGTTGGTGGATGAGGTAATGCACAGCTCTTTCATTGTGTATTTTAGACAGTAACAAACAGAGAAATAATACTTCTTTCATTGTGTTTTTACTATGCAGTTTCTACACAGCATCTTCTTTTTGGGAAAGATTAAGAATTCCCCCAAATATACCCCCCAAATGATTATGGGTGATGAGGACATGTATGATGCGCTGAGGGAGGACTACCCCCGGGCTTTTGATCTTTATACTTCCCAACTGCCCAGACGAAGTCCATTTTCATGTGTGCTAGACATGGTAAGATTATAGTTTCAATATATATATACAATATACATGTTCCTTGTAAAGAACCATCTTACAATTTATGACCATAAACATTACTGTGCAAAGGTTTTAGACACTTAAAGTAAAATGAGGATCCTTTCAAAAAATGACCCATTATCTATGTGTTGATGAAACCTAAAAGAAAAATCTAACATCTAAAGTGATAGTAAAACATTTGCACAGTATTGCGTATTATTCCAAGTTTACCTAATTTCATGTTACTGTACATGGTTTGTGGCATGAAAATAGTTAATAGTTAAATGACGTTTCTGATTGCTTACAGGTTGTCCATGTGGAGGGAAAACAGAATGAAGAAATGATAATAGAGAGACTGCAACAGCTCATCCGCCAACTAAGAGAGGGTGACAGAGATGAACTGATCTCCTCTACCATCTGTGTCTCTCAAAACACCGGCATTCCTAATTCAGACAAATACTATGGAGTTTCTATGTCCACTTCTGGATGGAAAGCAGGGCGAATCGTCATTGCTGCCTCCTGTCGTAACTTCTGGGATGATTATGTAGCTGGTGCAGTGATGACATACTATCCAGACAAGGAAAAGAAGTCATATTTTGATGGAACCATCAAACTTCCAGAGGATGTCAGGTGCCAGGCATTCAGGCTCAGTACAGGAGAGCATCTGCCTCCTTGCAGGTCATGTGGGGATTTGTTTGGTTTGATAACTGATGAAGAGAAAGTGTGGCCTTATGGCAACTGTGCTGAAGCAGAAAGTTTGAGCAACTTACTCAAACAGGAGGACAATGTTAAAAAGAAAGCCCGACCATTATCTCCACTGTACACAGAGAAGAACAAGCAGAGAGCTTTTGAACGTGTTAATGATAATCTTAAGCGTTTGTTGCGTGACCTAAATTTTCAATGGGATAATAATTTCTATACCCCACAACTGGAAGACTTTTAAAAAAAGGAAATACTATAGGGCAGCATAGTGGGGCTATGTGTGCGTACTTTACACATTCTCTCTGTGCCTGTGTGGGTTCTCTTTGGGTACTACGGCTTCCTCCCACAGATAAGGTTAATTGTAGACTCTGAATTGCCTGTGTGTCTTTATATACGAGTCCTGTGGTGGAATGATGACCAGTCCAGGGTGTACCTTCCCTCTCACCCAATAATTGCTGGGATTGGCTCCAGCAATCCTCTAAGTAGGATAAACTGTTAGGAAAATGAATGAATGACCAAAATTATAATATATAATAACAGAATAATATATAATAATGTGGTTTGGTCAGTTAATGTAACTTTTTATATGACTGTGGGAAGTAAAATGTATGTGGATGGGGAATTAAAGTTTGATATTAAACTATGTTCTGTGGTGGCTTTATATACTGTATAATATATCAGTTTCTGTTTTGAGAGTGGTTTTGTTCTGCTAGTGTCAATTCTGTTATTTTTTAAACTCATACTGTATATTACCATGTGTTTTCTTAATTCACACTGTCCTTTCTAAAACAAACTAAACTAAACTGAATTTAACTGAAACGCATGATTATTTTAATTGATGAAAATCCATATAAGGAGATGATAGCTGGTTCAGTTCTAAGACATGGCAGTGGTGTACTTTAGGATAGGAGGGTAAACATAATCAGAGAGGGAAGATAATCAGGAAACACCATTTTTAAAGACTTATTTTGGGGCTTATTGCCTTTATTTTAGTGAGTATGTGGCAGGGAGGCTGACAGGAGACAGGGAGAGAGAGAGGGGGGAATGATCTGCAGCATGTAGCACTTTTCCACTAGTCCACCTTAGCACTACTCTACCTTACAGGAATCAAACCTATGACACTACTATTATGTGGCATGCGCTGTAACCACTAGGCTACAAAGACACTCCATAATCTGGAAGTATCTTAAACTTTAAACAATAAGAAGCACAGTATGCATGAAACTTAATTTAATAATACAGTACAATGCAGTTTTGACAGGTGATGAAGTCTTTTTCCTCCTCTTGGTTTTGTGCCACAGATTCGCCACTAGATGGCAGCAGTAAACAGTCCAGTTGATAGGTCAGATGTGGCCTTTACAGTCTATGGATGTGACAAGTCTTTGTGTAATGAATCAGATCTAATGTAGTCGGGAAAAGGGGGGAAAGCAGTCATATCAGCCTATGCCCTGTTTCCACATAAGTAATAACAAATATAAAAATATTTTAGCTACATTTTTCTTCCATGTATAACAATTGGAATGAAGTGTTCACATGTAAGGAGTTTTAATGCTAGACCTGGTCTGAGGTCTGGGTGCAGAAAATGCAATGGGATCACCTTTTGATTTGTTACACATTAATACAAAATTGTCCCAATCTGAAAAAGGATGTTAGACTATATATAATTTTACTGTTTTTTCTGCATTCAGATCATATCGAGATCAAAAATGTTCCAAATCAGATTAGCTGTTTAAAACATTGAAATATGAATACCCATTTTGGCAGATGTGAAAAGAAGTAGATTGGTATTTTTTCCACATCTACACTACATTAGACCAGACCAATAAGTGGTGGCTTAAGGGTTAGGGTCAACTCCCAGACCGGCAGGATTAACCTGGGTGGGGGAAGTGAAGTAGCAGCCTTTGCCCCTCCCTCATTACCACCACTGAGTTGCCCTTGAGCAAGGCTCTAAAACCCACTGCTCTCAGTGAACTTCACCTGAATAAATAACCTTTGAAAAAGAAACTGTACTTCAACTGGCATTCAAATGTGGACTTTAAACTGAACATGTCGAGTTGCATTCATACCAACAGGACATACCCCAGTGGTGGAAAAAGACAATAAAATTGCTTTAAAATTCAAACTTAGTGATTACAGTATGTTAATAATTAGGTAAGGGTTGTCCTGATTGGTTATGCTACTCTCATTTGCTGCAGTGTAAGAATGAAAGTTTTCTTCATTGACCCTTTCACTTTGGACTATGAAGTGTAATCAGTCATTAACAGTACGGTGTAATGTAAACTTTCAATAGTACTATATTTACACATATATTTCCTGAACCAGACTATCAATGATGGTTCCATCAAAATATAGCTTCTTGTCATTCCCTGCATGTGTTATATATTATTGCATTATTCTTAACTCCTTCTACAATGATACCAGAACAGATAAACATACATTTGAACATAAGTAAGACCATGAAGTCTTTCTTGTGACATTACAGCTTCATAGGATCAAATTGTAAACTGTATACACAAAATAGTAAAAAAAAACACAATGGACATAGACATGAATTGGTCTTTATTAAATATAGTTTAATAGCATATTGAATGTACATGATATGGCAGATATATACTGTGCTCAGGTAACTGCTGGATCTGTGTCCAGATGTTTAACACGCTTAAACATTTCATGCACCAGAGAGCAGTACAACAGGATGGTTTGTGATTATGATATATAATATAGTGTAATCATACATATATGATGATGATGGCTTATCTTCTGGGAAAACATCTGGAAACAACAAGAAATCATTATTAAAAGTATGTCAGATCACAAAAAAATCATTATGTTTCTACCTCTTAGCAAGAAAGTTCACTATTTTATATAACGCCAACAGTAACATTGGAAGAAGTTAAAGCCATTGAAGTTGTTTAATATTTTATGGAGTTCAATATTTTGTTTAATAAAGCAACAGCACAGGAGCTGAAGTTGAACAAGTGAAATCATTAATACTTTAGCATTCATCTTGCATCCAAGATCATTTTGAAACACCTACCTATGTCTGTCCCGAAGATCTCAGACACTCCAAAAATGCAGACTTATTGTCTTGCACTAGCTTTTGATGCTCTTGCTCAAGTCTTCTCCCCACAGGGCCCTTCCTCACCTCTGCCCAGTCATGTTCAGTCTACACACAACAAACCACATAATAAAAATCAGTGATCAGTCTTTGAGGAATCCTAAAGTTTTGCTTGTTCTCTTCTTACCATATCCTGGAAAGCCTCTCCATAGTAATAGCTCTTGGATGCTGGATACTCTATTTCTTTGTCATCTAGGATTAACTGCTCCCAGCTTGAAGCCACCAAATGCAGGTCTTCTCCATCATAGGCGTACACCTTTTCATCCTCACAGGTCATCAGAACGAGTTGCTCAGAAGGGCACGAGCTGCCCTCCACCACACCTACCACGTGCATGTTCACTATCTCAGGAAGGTAGAATTTTCCCCATGTGTTCACCTCCTCATGTGTGTAAATGGTGTCTTCAAGCTTTCCTACTGTCCACGTGGCACCAGCTGGACTGTCTAAGAGGAATTTCTGGTGTCTATGTGTGGACACGTAATCTGACACCTGTGCCAGGTAATCTGCAACACACGTCAGACAACATATGAAGGACTGTTCAACTAAAAAAAAAAGGTTATGATGGTATGTTGGAAAGTGTGTGGTCAACCTTGTCTCTTGTGCTGAGAGAGTGGACGTAGAAAACTGAAATATGAGGAGGAAACAGTTAAATAAGCAAATGATGAACACAGCTGGAGTATTGTAAGAATAATAGACTGTAGTGAAAAATGTGTGTTTGTGATTTGGATCAACTGACTCCTTTAATTTACACCATGAACAATCTAAACTTTTTCTTAATTATTTGACTCTTTTGGACACACTTGTATTTGTAAATTATCATATTCTGTTCATATCACCAAATGTAAACCTTGTTCTATCATATGATAATGTTTATTTATTTGCCCCTGAACAGAGGAGAAGTTTTCTCCTACAGGTACCTAACATCTGGAGTCGCCATCCTGGTTCTCTGTCGCCTAGGGCAGAAAAAAAAGAGGTATCACACAAAGAAAATATTACCTATCACAACAGAATATAATACAGTATACTGTCTTGCAACCAACTACTGCAGCCTGTTTTACTGACTCAGACTACTTTTTTGTGTAAAATAAAAAAGGCAACTAGAAACTCGAAAAATAAAAAATAGAATGCATAATAAACATTTCCATTTAAAATATGTTGAATGAACTGGACAAGAATCAGTTATACTTATTGTTAATCACTTTGCAACACCTGTAACCAAGCACAACGTCATTTTATAAAATAAATAAATGACATCACTTGCAATTAACTTCCTCACCGAGTATTTTATACGATTACGTCATTTAACACTGCGAAAATAGCTAATCAAAAACATCCTTAGTCAAAAAAGAACAATAAGTGCATCAATAACGTCATATTAGAACAAACCAAAAACATTTTTTATGAAATAAACTTGAAAGAGGGTATAGTTACCACTGAGACAGACACAGACTGACACTGCTGCGCTCTTGTTCGTACTGTGGATACGCTCTTTCCCCTCCCTATATGATGCGTTCACGTACCCAGACACAATTTGCAAGTTACTATTTCTGTTGGATTTTCAAAACTAACTAACTAATAAACTTTATATATACATATATAAACGTTATATATAGCCTATAATTATAAATTGTATGTGAACGTGTTTGTTCTCAAATCAGATTCGATATAGGTTTTTTTTAAAAACGCAATATCATTTACTACAATGCATGTGCTTACCGTATAACCAGCAGCACATCGGGTTTGTCAGGTGTGACTGAAATAGATCTACATTACTTTTGTTAATCCATGGTTGTCGCGTTTGAGGTGAAATCGAATAATTTCCTATACACTCAATAAACAGTGTCTGTGAATGCAACACAGGAATGACGCAGCAGACATCCCTGTGGATGTGATGCATTCACAGAAGCTGTGATTTAAGGTTTCACACATGACTACCGTGGTACCACTTTACAAACAAACAAACAAACAAACAAACAAACAAAAACAAAACATTTCACTTACATGTAAACTAGCACTGCACGCAAACAGGACGACCACGTCATTAGATCAGATGGACAATAAGACTTCCTCTGCCATACATCCAGTCTTACACTCTTCTAGCATCTTAGAAAGATCATGCATACACAGACTGAGGAGAATAGGTGACAGTGGTCAATATTCACTTGTAGTACTTTATTTCTATTAGGCAGGGAATAAGGCAGTAGTGTGGTACCTGGGTCTGATTAAGGCAATGTGAGCCTTTATTACAGATACAGAGATGGGCTTTATGAACTGAATTAAATTGAATATACGTTTCAAATCATCCGTCTAACTCATAGCCTATAAGTAAAAATGTAAATTGTTAAGAGTCTACATTATTCTGTACTGTTACTGATTACTTACAGTTCGAGTCCTTTGTCTAAGTTCCTGTAAATCACGCTAAAGCTTCAAAGGCGTTGTCTGATAAAGGAAACAGGACTGGGTTTCTGTTTCATTCTTACATTGCAGTAATGGTGAGTAGCAGCTTTTTGTTGGCGTCATTTTGTCGTTTGATTGTCTTTAAATTCTGCAAGCCTGATTTTAATTCTCATAAGAGCGAAATGTTTAATGGTTGTGTTTTTTCTCTGATTGCAAAAAGGATGAAAAAGAGATTAAGAGGTGAGTTTGCTCATTCTTCTGATCAGCAAGTGCTCAATCGCATTTGGGTTTTTTTAAACGCCTAAAAATTGAATCAATATTGTTATAGACGAGAAGAATATCTGCGAAGGCAAGAAGGTTTCAGACGCAATGCCTTCAAGATTATCATGAAAATGCTGGATTGGTGTAATAGGACTGCAGGAAGTAAAAAGTTTGTGGATGAGGTAATGAAGCATGGAGTTTTGAATCATGCACTATGATCTTATTCATAATGTAATAATAATGTTGTATGATTTATCTCAACAGATAATCCACAGCATCTTCTTTCTGGGAAAAATCAACAATCCTAATTTTCTCCCTGAAGATATTTTTACTGATAGGGAAATCTTGGAAGAGTTGAAGAAGAGTTACCCTAAGCCTTTTGATTTCTATTCCACTCAACTACCCAGGAGGAGTCCATTCTCCTGTGTGCTGGACATGGTGAGCAGTGTTGGGTATAGTTACTTTGGAAAGTAGTTAGTTACTTTACAACGTTACTATCAATTAAAAGTAATCTGGTACGTTACAGCATTACATACCGTAAACAAAACAGGCCGAATAATAGTAGGTTACAAACACATACAACTGCACTGCCACCCTTTAATGTCTATAGCCTATTTAAATGTTTAGGCTGGCACAAAAGAGCTGTGGATGACACTTAAATAAAACAATTAAATATTAGCGTATATGAACTAAAGTGTCGCAGGCTTACAGTCACTTTATGATTGTCCACTTACGTGTAGCCTACTCTTCAAAGTAGTGATTAAAACGCAGGAGAAGATTTTCAAAACGTTTGTCCGACAGTCGGGTTCTTTAGGGAGTAAAGACAAGACTCTCCACAGGTGCACTGGAGGTTGTTGGGGTATTGAAGCGCAAAAATATCGTCTGCATTATGGGGAACTTGTTTAATATATCGATCTCCACACCTGACTTAAGATACTCATCAATTCAACCCATTTACCTCATCTTGTCGGGGGGTGCAAAAACACACACACACCGGCGCGTCACAGCACTGTTCTCCGCTGAAACATCCGCAGCGTTACTGTGTGACAAAAAGCAGAATGCAGTCGACATTTTCCTTCCCTTAGCCGGAAAAATTCTTAAAAGTAACAGATTACTTGTTTTAAAAAAATAACGCAGTTACTGATTACTCAACTCGCGAAACCAACACGTTACATTACATGTTACGAGAGTACTTTACCCCCAACGCTGATGGTGAGACACAGCATGCAGTACTACTAAAGATATATGTAGTTTGCGGAATAAACAACAACAACAACAACAATAATAATAAATATATAACTAAATATTTGATATTTGATTATATTCTATCTTAATATCAATATATAATCAAGTAATAAGTAAATATTTACAACCAATATAATAAGTATTTCATGTTGATTATTTTACACTTCAGTTTTTACCTGTTTAGTAAATGTTTTATCAAATGAAAAGTGAAATGCTCCTTTACCTCAACATCCTCAGATGTTGCAGCTCATGATTCATTTCCACTGTTGCATTTAACAAATTACTCAGTTTGCATGGATTACAGCTTGATCATCATTGTAATTACTTCCAGATCGTTCTGCAGAAGGGACAGAAGAATGAAAACCAAATAATACAGAGTCTGAGAGACCTCCTCAAGGAACTGGTCTGGGAACCAAGGTTTCTGGTCTCCTCTACCCTCTGCATCTCTCAGAAGTCCAACGGCCCAGATTTAGACAGATACTACGGAGTCTCCATGTCCACCAATGGCCTAAATCCTCGGAAAATTCTCATTGCTGCTTCCTGTTGTAGCATCTGGGATGATTATGTAGCTGGTGCAGTAATGACCTACTATCCAAAGCAGGAAAAGAAGTCAGATTTTGATGGAACCATCAAACTTCCAGAGGATGTCAGGTGTCAGGCATTCAACCTCTGTAAAGAAGAGCAAATGCCTCCTTGCAGATCTTGTGCAAATATGTTTGGTTTGCAGACAACTGACAACAAGCAGTGGCCCTATGGCAACTGTGCTGAAAATGAGAGTGTGAGCAACTTGCTCAAAAAGGAGAACAATGTTAAAGAGAAAACACGACCAACATCTCCAATGTGCACAGATGAGAACAGGAGGGAGGCTAAAGCAGGTGTTGAGAAACTGCTGAAGGAACATTTGTTAAAGATGGTGCAATTTAAGAAATGGGATGGTAATTACTACACCCCATAAACTAACTATTCTTAAAAAGAGGGAGGGAAATGACCAAAATGACCACAGTCTTTTAACACATGTGGACTAATAGTGGCCTAATATTTATATCTTTTTTTTTAAATTTCATTTTTAATTAAAAAAAAAAATAGTCCATAGTACGACATCCTATAATCAGAGATTCAATATAATGTGATTTTCTCATTTCATACAGTTGGTCCTCCCACTACTTGTTATGTGCATTCTGGTACTCATAAAGAATAAAGATTAGAATTCATGTCAGTAGCTCATAATAACTAACTGCAGTAACTGTAAGCATCATGTATGTCAGTGGAGTATGAGAAAGATGTAAAAGTTGATGTGCTGATCATGTTGTCAATATTAAACTCAGACTAAACTTAAACTTCATGATTATTTTCATTTGTTAACTCCCGCGACATCACCTAAAGAAAGTATTTCTATATGTAGTGTGATAGCTTAACATACAAGTACTTTTTGGGGCGTCAGGTCTGACTTTAAGTCAGTGGTGGATTTTGGGAGAGGACATCAATAAAATCATCAAGAAGTATCTTGAAAAGAGAAAGGTTGACAGTATGAAACTGTTTACCTTTAACAAAGAGCAGTGTCAACTGTATGAAACAAGTTAGTGACTGAAATCTATGTGTGAGACCCAGAGTGAAGAAAGACAGCACCTGGATTAGATGCTAAAATAAATGATTTGAAAACAATAATTTCATCTCCAGTGCTCAAAAATAGATCTAATCTGTCATGTTCAAAGTTTTTAGCACATTAATCAAAAGCACAGCAATCAAATCTGTTGTTGTACAGAGACTGATGAAACAACATGTCAAAAACATATGTACATCACACATGAATTTCAAAGGGTTTGTGCATGTTTTTAAAAAGTGTGTTAAAAGACTGTATCCTCTTCATTTTAAACATATCTCAATTTAAGACATACACAGACTCAGTTTTGGCTCATTGGCACCGATGCACCACTAGATGGCAGCATTCAGTTAAAATCCTCTTATGAGATCTAGATAAAAGTCAACCTTTCCAGAACTGCTTTACACTTCACTCCAGGAGTCAAGTCATTTACAACAAAATCTGCTTTGTCCACTTCATACATAAAATAAATAATGTACAGTATCACCTTCACCTCTGACTGGCCAAACTGCATCTTTCACACCAAACAAAGACAGGAAACTCGCCGTGCTCCACAGAATAATTTCAAGGAAAGAAAAGAATTAAAGTGCAACAGGAAGAGCAAATAATTCACATCATCCGTCATTAGATCAGTGGTAGGGGAAATATGCTTTCTGGTTTCAAATGAATGTATTTACACTAATGGAAAATGACTGTGCAAACAGAATGAAATGCTATTGTATACTTATTCAGATTGTTTTAGATAACTGTGGTCAGGGAAGAAACTCAATCATGACATGGTTAGATTATATCACCATCTAATATCCATGAATTCATTAAATGTTGCCAAACTAATATATCATTGTGTAGACCACTCTGTACTTCTTTTTTGTTGTCAGTGAGGTCATTTTTCAATCATAAGCCTTGAGAACCAAACAAAATGCCATTCTTCAACAGAGATTTAATGTCTGGTGAGTGATGGGAAATGCAATTTATTTTCAGCTGCTACGTCACAGACGCTTTGTCTGACTTTTCCTGTGACCCTCTCTCCAATAACATGTTTGTTTTCAGGGTCTATATTTGTGTAGCCAACTGCTACCGGTAGGGGAAATCCTGTCTGACCTCTCAGCCTGTTGTGATGAAAACATGGGCACTTGGTGACGTCCAGGAGATGGACTGCTCATTTTTCTTGAAAGATTATGTAACTCACAGCTCTAATCTTTGTTTGAACAGGCAATCCCCGGTACCTTACAGGAACATTAGCCTGGAAGCACTCGCAAATGTTCTTCACTATGAGAAAACACACACATGCACACAGATGACAAATAATTCATTGCAAATGGTGGCCTTGGTGTTTTGGGTATGGAAAATCTGAGTAATGCTTGTTTGATCATTTTTGATTTAATGTAGGCTTTGTTTAAACACCCTATAATACATTACAGCATGCTTGTTCTGTACATGGAACAGATGCTCAGATATTTAACACACATTGAATTACTGTAGGATGCACTTATAGGATTACCTGGCACTCATTCTCTAATATACTATGCATATGTAATGAATAGTAAAATGGTACTTACAGCTATTAACATTGTATATTTCTCCAATTTCCTATTCCAAAGAATCCCAAAGAAAATATTGGTGTATAATATGAATCACACCAGACATCTTTAAAGGCCCGTTTACCAACACAATAGTATTTTATGACAATGCTGAACACACATTTTAAAATCACCCATTTTATTGAGTAAATAATGTCTACATTATGGCTACTTGTCTGTGTGAGCACTCCCCACATATAAGATGCCACTCAAGACATCTGCACTTGCTATTTTAATGCTAACATTTGAGGTGCTGGCCTTGAAAATGTGCATATACAATAGTTGTACTATTGTGATACATAACAACTGGCCTATGGAATCTGTGTTTCTGGGAAAGCCCACTGAAAGCAGCACACTCGCTAACCATGCTTAACTTAATTAGCGGCTACATTTGGAATGTTTTGCACAAAGATTGACAGGTCTTCATTACATTGCTGGCAATTCACAAACAAAACATAAGGTTTCAGAAACATCCACTCAGTAGCCAACTGCTATTTTGTTGTTTTTGCTGGTTGTTTTCATGGTTTATCAGTGAGGAACATATTGTACATGTACAGTGCAGGGACTGTACATATACAATATGTTGCTGTAATTATGATTACTAGTGGCTAGATAAGGTGCAAACAGTACCCTATGTTTATATCAAGCTAATACTGTTTTGCCTTACCATTCCAAAGAACTATGCTAATTCCAGTGGTGTGTGTGCCTGAATGCTACAGTGTCATTAGTAACCTTTAAACCAGTTTGTCTTATCTGACATTTTACATGAGCCAGTTTTGTTCATGTTAACCTGTCTTATGTCTGATTTTGACTTTGCGTAGAGGGTGATAACAAATAAAAATTGATGAAGTGACCCTTTAAAATGTCTGATTTCATTATTCAAATTCATGTGAGAATTCTTGTATTCTTGTGTTTTTCTGTCTTAAACCTTAAAACCAAATAGATGATTATGATTCAGGAACATAATAGGTTGTAACAAAAAACTGTATCTGTATGGCCAGTGCATCATGTTTCTCATACACACAGATTGCACACTTTGCTGTGTATAAACCCGGTGTGTAGTACCAGATCCCATCCCATCAGAAGTGTATGTGCGTCAGTGCAGACTCAATAGTCTGTGTGTGCACAGTACCTTTTGTAGCTCTAATGCTAAGCTCTTCTTGGTATGTACCAATCCCTCTGACCACCAAATCAACAATATGTTTGTTTTGGCGTAAACAGTGGAGGAGAGGCTGTG
>JANJYQ010052315.1:11777-22330 GCA_024605255.1 Rastrelliger kanagurta | reverse complement strand
GTGTCTGTGTCTGTGTCTGTGTCTGTGTGTCTGTGTGTCTGTGTCTGTGTCTGTGTCTGTGGTTTTGTCTACCCAGGCAACAAATTCCTGCTTTGAGCTCCCCAACTTCTCTCCCACCATCACTGGAGTGCTGTGGGACAATTGGCACGCTGACAGAGGAGTGTTTGTAGCTTATGATGATGACAAGGTCTACACCTATGCTCTGCATAAAACCACCATATATGGTAGGCAGATGCACACACGTACACACATAATTACCGATAACTGACATCTGAGATCTGACATACTGTGTGCAGATACTCATCCAGAAGAAATAACAGGAGCGTTCTTTTAAACTGGATTTTACTTCTCTTTCTCTGTCATTCTGTCTGCCCAGGCCCACGAGTGGTGTTAGTGGGGAGCACCCAACTCCTCTTTTCCCAGAAACCCTTGCTGTTGCACAATGGGGAACTGACATGTCAGACAGCAAGTGGCAAGACCAGCGATGTACCTCTGAGCACACACACCTTCCTCAAGAACTCCACTGGCACAGCATCAGAATCACAGCTAGAGTTCAGCAAGCAGCTCGCCCAGGCCCTCATGCTCAAGAGGTGGGTCACGCTGCTGATACTGTGCATGCTTCTGGTGGAAAAGACTTCGTAGAGATATATTCAAGCTTTCTCATGCTTTATAAACACGTCAAATGGTGGTAAATTTGTTAAAGAATGGCTCTTTTTTTGTGTACACTGATATTGGATAGGGACTTGTANATGAAAAAAAAACACTAAACAAAACACAGCAACAGCATAGGCTTTCAGTGACATTGTTGACAGTTATTTTAGTATATCATCATTGTCAGGCAGAAACCCTGTTCCTCCATTTTTATTTTTTTCATAAATCAGTGCTGCTGGGTACCCTTTACATCTAACTGTTTAGGTTACAGGTCTTGGATCTGCAGTGGTTTTATTTGTTTTAGGCCAGAAAAGTGCATTTTGTCCCACGCTTCATTCCTGTCACATGACACCTTTAAAGTTGCAGTTACAGTATAAAACAACATTTCAGTTAATGGAACACATTTAATGTATTTGTGTGTGTGTGTTTTCCTGTCCAGGTTCCATGAAGCCTGTGATCTGTGTAAATCTGCAGGTACTGACACAGATTGGGCTGAGTTAGGCAAAGCCTGTCTGGTCCACATGGAGGTGGAGCTGGCCATCCAAGTCTACCGCATGAGTGGCAACGTGGGCATGGTCCTGTCACTGCAGGGCATCCAGGTACAGCTTAACACAAGATTTTTTTGTCACACACAGTTCATGACAAATACAAATTGAGAACAGTCTTCCCCTCTGTGTATCTCTCTCTCTCTCTCTCTGTCTTTTTGTCTCTGTCTCTCTTTTCAGGGTATAGAGGACATGAATTTACTGTCAGGCCATTTGGCCATGTTTCTGGGTGAATATAACCTGGCTCAGGACAACTATCTGTCCTCAAACTGCCCCATCACTGCCCTGGAGGTAAAAAAAAAACAGAGTAAAGAATATGTGCGACTTACTGGGTATCAGATGGAAAAACAGTTATGCAATTCCTTACTTTTGAGATCATCAAGTTGGATTCTGAACTGCAAGCTCAAATGCAAACCAATGACTCTAGCACTCATTTCTGTGTATTTACATCATTGTGTGTTTGTCTGTATTAGATGAGGAGAGACCTGTTGCATTGGGACAGCGCTCTTATGTTAGCCAAGAGGTTAGCAGAGGACCAGATTCCCTTTATATCCAAAGAATATGCTATCCATCTGGAGTTTATGTAAGTACACACACACATATACACATACACACACATACTAACCACTTCATTAGGAATACCTGTGTGGTCTAATGTAACAATACAACTCTGCAGCTCTGCCATAAATTCTGCTTTTACAAAGCTTATACATTTTAAGTTTTTGTTGAGAAAGGTAAAGCATACCATTCAATGGACTTTATCCATCCACTAAACTACCCTGTCTTTGCAGTGGAGACTATGTGAATGCTCTGGCACACTATGAGAAAGGAATGACCCGTGATAATAAAGTAAGCACAGTATATTTCAACTCATCTTTCAGCAGCGATGACTGTTAAAAAACATCATACAGTTGAATTCGTTCTGGTTTTGCTCTGGTTTGTTTTAATTTCCTAAAGTCCTAAAAATGTTTTATGTTTTGTTTTTATTTTGTGAAGCACTTTGTGTTACATTCTTAATGTATGAAAAGTGCTATATAAATAAAATTTGATTGATTGATTGATAAAGTTGTAGTAATGAAATCCAGTTATTGTTATAATGCTTACTTCAAAGCCTTATCTTTCTGTTTTCCTCATTTTCCTCTTGTTTTTATGTTGCTGTGCAGTTCCAGGAGCATGATGAAGCATGCCAGGCGGGTGTAGCCAGGATGTCCATTCGGATGGGGGACATTAGGAGAGGAGCTGCCCAGGCTACTCAGCACCCAAGCAGAGTCCTCAAGAAGGAATGTGGAGCCATACTGGAGAGCATGAAGGTCAGATTTTTTTGATAGATTAGAGGTAGACAACAGAAACTAAGGTGTTTGTGTTTCATATGTAGCATCAACTAAATCCTTGTGACTGTTTTATGCCTTTTTATTCATATCGTTCTTTGTTTTTATTTTCTTGCAGCAATATTCTGAAGCTGCTCAGCTCTATGAAAAAGGCCAGTTCTATGACAAGGCTGCATTGGTCTACATTCGGTGCAAGAATTGGTGAGACAAGTAACAACACGTCAGCACTCACACCTGCACTTGTGTCTGCTTTCTTGATGTAATTCTACTCTCTGACTTCACACTCAGGGCAAAGGTGGGAGAGTTGCTTCCGCACGTTTCCTCTCCCAAGATCCACCTGCAGTACGCCAAGGCAAAGGAAGCAGACGGCAAGTAAGTTCTCTGTCTGTCTCTACTGAAGACCTTCATAGTGTAAACAGAGAAGCTGATTTGATGTGTGCATTCCGTATGTACCAGATATAAGGATGCAGCACAGGCCTATGAGAACGCTAAAGACTGGGACAACATGATCCGCGTGCTGCTGGACCACCTGAACAATCCAGAGGATGCCGTCCGCATCGTCAGGGAGACACAGAGCATCGACCGAGCAAAGATGGTTGCTAGGTAGGACAAACCTAAACACATACACATACACACTCTTTTGATGAACGTAAACCTAAACTAAATCCTACTTCCTACTTTAAATTTATGTCTAAAATGAAGCTCTTTAGAGAAAGTTTGGGCTGGTCGCTGTGTCTACATATAAGGTCATTATATGGTCACACATGCTAGATATGGTCTAAATAAAGGTTATTCATTATAACATGGCTCATACATCCTATTTAACAATTCTCAGTAGTAACATTAGCCATGTATCACTTTTTGGTGGGAACAGCAAGATAGCCTTTAAAGTTTCCATTTTAAAATGTTACACATTAACAATACCATTATTTTTTACCATTTCTTCAACAAATTTCAACATTATTGTCACTTTGAGACTTCATTGATTCAGTGATACATTGACTTCGTCTGATTGAATTCCACATATTGCATGTTGGTGCAGTATAATACTGAGTATCCTTCAGAAGTTCAGCTTAAGCTTAAAGGAAGTTGAAGCTGTCCTGAGGTATTCAAATAAATTTGAATGTAGAGACAACACTTTTATGGCCTTTTTTCTGCAGTAGTTTGCTGTGATATTTAACTGTGACATTTTTACTGTTTCTAATTGATTTTGTTTTCTGATTGATTTTCTTCTTCTGTCTTCTGTACTAAACTTATCTTTTCACTTATTGGCACTCAACTAGTAGATAATAATTGATAATAATTAGATAAATAATAATTAAAAATTGTTACTGTTAATTCTTTATTTGCTTTCGTGTTGAAAACCTTCTTTATATGTATGTGTGTGTTTGCAGGTTCTTCCTGCGGTTAAATGATTATGGCTCAGCCATCCATTTCCTGGTAATGTCTCAGTGCAATGACGAGGCCTTCCAGCTGGCTCAGCAGCACGGACAGATGGAGGTCTATGCAGACATTGTTGGTCAGTATGTGTGAATCTGTGAGCATGGAGTATCAAAACTGTTACAATTTCATGCAAATATTTTGGCATTTTTTCTTTCTATGCTATTTGCTAATAATTCAAAGCCATTTACACCAAGCCACTGAAGCAATTTATATGTTGAATATTGTTTGTTGAACAGGCTCTGATGCGACGCAGGAGGACTATCAGAGCATCGCTCTCTACTTTGAGGCAGAGAAGAAACATCTGCAGGCTGGCAGGTTCTTTCAGAAGTGTGGGCAGTATAGCAGAGTAAGAGCTGTCAGCTATTAATTCATTGATTTTCTCAATCACAAGTGTTTTGTACAGAATCTCATCCACTCATTCACCCAAGTTGTCTGTTTCTTCTCTCTTGCTGTCTCTCAGGCTCTAAAGCACTTCTTGAAGTGTCCCAACACTGACGACAACCTGGCTGTTGAGATGGCTATTGAGACGGTGAGGGCACAGAGTCCCAGTGATTGTATTAAATTAATGGATCATTCAGTTCAGTGCTCATGTGTGTGTGTGTGTGTGTATTTCAGGTGGGCCAGGCCAAGGACAACTCTCTGACCAATCAGCTGATAGATTACCTGATGGGGGAGAGTGATGGTATGCCTAAGGTAATCTATACACCAGCGCTGCTTCTCTTACCTTTTGACTCATTGGCTGTGTCTCTCCCAGCTACGTGGTTTTGTTGTGATATTTCCGGTGTTAAATCCTTTTTTGATACATTTAATTATTGATGTATTAATGACTCGAATCTTTTCAATCAGCTTTACCCTGTTTTTTTTAAATGTTGTTGTCCTTCTGTCCATTCACATGGGGAGTTGAAAATGTGGGATTAGTACAAACACAGATTTTCAACCTGAAAGGATCATCTAAAATTAGAAACCACAAAATTTGTGTTTCTGAAAAACTTTTGGCCACCAAATCTGTGGTCAGAGAGCTGTTGTAGTAGCAGCTTTATATTTTGGCATTTTGTCTGTGTAAAAAATTTAAGTGGACTTGTGTGTCTGAGTGTCATAGTTTAAACTCATCCTTGTGTGTATACTACCTTGAGTAGAATGCAGAATGTGTTGAGTGGTACTGGTTTGGATGTAGGGTATGAATCTTTTTAAATCTGACAATTTCATATGCACATGTATCTAACATGTATGCTGACCCTAACAGACAGCAAGAGTGACTGTACTCTTAGCTGTTGATGGTTAGTTAACAGTTCTCATCCTCTCAGGATGCCAAGTACCTGTTCCGTCTGTACATGGCACTGCAGCAGTACAGGGAGGCTGCTCGCACCGCCATCATCATCGCCAGAGAAGAACAGTGTGCAGGTACGAACATTAACCAAGCTGTTGACCCTTAATATGTGATGCACCCTCAATTGTATGTTTCCTTGTTCCTTTATTTCTTTGTGTGTCTTTCTCTCACAGGTAACTACCGTAACGCCCATGATTTGCTGTTCAGCATGTATACAGAACTGCAGGCCCAGAAGATAAAGATCCCTGCTGAGATGGCCACCAACCTGATGATACTCCACTCCTACCTATTGGTCAAGGTCGGCACATGTTGTGACAAACCCATGATGTGTTAGCTCAGGGAAAAGGGAATTATAAGTCATAAAAGATAAAAGATTACTGCAAAGAAATTAAAATTCTAATCAGTCATCTTAGTGCAACGGATTAGTAAAAAAAAGTCACTTTGGTATAAAAGCATGAAGGGCCACTATTTTGGAAAAACGTGTTGGCCATTGTTCGAGATGGCCACCATTGCTGTTCAATGGTTATTGTATAAATTTGTCAACAGCCAATGTTTAAATGTTAAATGATAAAGCTTCTTCATCAACTGTGTGTTGTTGTAGATCCACGTGAAGAGAGGAGACCACCTGAAAGGGGCACGTATGCTTATTCGTGTCAGCAACAATATCAGCAAGTTTCCTGCACGTGAGTCAGTGAGGAGGATTGACCTTCTTTCAGCATCTTAAATGCACACAAAACCCGCTCAAATTTGACTAGATCTGAAATAGTGTTTGTGTGTAGATGTGGTGCCCATCCTGACTTCAGCAGTCATCGAATGTCACCGGGCTGGGTTGAAGAACTCGGCCTTCAGTTTTGCCGCCATGCTGATGAGACCAGAGTACCGTAACGATATCGATCAAAAATACAGGAAGAAGATTGAGGCAATGGTTCGGTGAGTGACGAGCATTTTTAATTTTCCACACTCCCGACTGTGCTTCTTTTTCACCTATGTATTGCCCTGTCCATCACAAAATCGGCCCCATCTTCTTCCCTTTCATCTCCTCCTGTGCCTCTGAGTCCTTGTCCTTACAACGCATGTATCTGCATCACAGACGGCCAGATACAGCAGAGCTGGAGGAGGAAACCACGCCGTGTCCCTTCTGTGGTTTCCAGCTGCCGCAGAACGAACTGCTGTGCATCTCCTGCAAGAACAACTTGCCATACTGCATTGCCACGGTACTCATGCCAGACGACTATTGGTGATGTGAGATATGAAAAACAAAGTAGTTTGCCTTACATATCTTAATATATTCACTATTTTGTCCTTGTTCTTTGGTCTCCCTATTCACTTTCTCAGGGGCGTCACATGCTGAAAGAAGACTGGTCTGTGTGTCCTCATTGTCAATTTCCTGGTCTCTACTCACAGTTCATTCTGTAAGTGGCACACAGCAGCTAAAAGCAAACACCTGCAGCAGGTTCACTTTTCCATCAACAGAAAATTCAAAATGACACCAAATGATACCCTGTCAAACAGAAAAGTGCTCATTTTAATAATCTTTGCTATTAGGAAAGAAATTTAGATCAACACAATGGATAGTTTCAAATGCTATAAAGTGTCTCCATATAATATATAATAATAATTATTATACCATGGTTACTGACAATGCTCACTCCTGAGTGGTTACTATTGCTGTAATTCTGGTCAATAATGTATAATGTATGTTTTGCCTCCATCTTAATGTGTCAGCTTACCTTTGGTTGCCCACACATCCCTATAATAAATACACTGAATTTAAAACTACAAAATATAAAATTTTAGGCTCTCGATACAGGAAATGTTTCTTTTGTGCCGTAAAACACATTGTGTAAATGATCAAAAACACAGTAGCTACTTATTTTAAGAGAAAGGGACACATGCACATTGGGCCAGATGCAAGAAACACATGAGTGATTTATAAGGATTTGTCGCATTCATCAATGTTTTCGTGTTTATGATTTTCTCTTAACTACAAACAAAATTTATGAGTGGTGCAAACCAGTTGTACCTGGTACGTACAACCAGTTTGCTGTTGCAGTAAAGCATGACTTGTTACTGTCAAACTGTTTAATTTCAATGTGTGAACGATGTCATGTCTTTTTGGGAACACAATAATACAGCCAAGCACGCTTCAGGTGAGGCTTACTTTAGTTTATCAAAATATAATCAATCAATTTTAACTATTTAATGCAACCTTAAAATCTAGGATAAATATTGGCGGCTGAAACTACAAAGCAAACTGACTACTTATTAATTACTTTTGTTTAATTGAAATATTGGTGATCAAAGTCATAGTTTAGCTCCCTGGTTGATGACTCCTAACAAATGTTTTTGGCTCTAATTCATGTTCATTTTTGTTTATTCCTGTGATGGTGCGCAACAGCTGAGTGTTCACAGCATGGGTCATTTTTCCTCATTCTTGTCTTTCTCTGGACTTTTAATTCCATCTTTTATAAATTAAATAATAATCTGCGTTTCTGTTGATCTATTTCTGAAAGCGGGACCTCAGTCTGAGAGCTCGTAAAGTTCTTCTTAGTCTTTGGTGTAATTTTCATGAATGGAGCAGCTGTTGATGGTTGTGTGACCTCAAATAGTATTTTTGGGGTGTAATTTAACTATGTTCGGGAACACATTCATTTAGAACAGGTGGCATTCATCATGTTTTATGAACGTCACATGTAGTTTACAATCATAATAGTTTCTCAGTCAGGAAAAACATGCGTGCCTTGAAATTCACTTTTCTCATTTCTGGTCACAGGCTGCTGGAGACGGAGACTGTGTGTCCCATGTGCTCCGAGACCCTGAGCGTCAAACAGGTGAAGAAGCTCTCCGATTGCTCCACATATCTGCAGACTGATGAGCTGGATCAATGAAGATGAAATATGTCACATGTAAATGTTCCATGTCTATGTTGTTTAAATACTGGAATATGTGCAACCTTTAGTTTTGTATAATGTGGAAATCAAGAGTTACAGAATTATGATTTAAAGGACCTTTGTTGTTCCAACGAAAAGACAATTCATTCAATTAAAATGCTTTGTAAATATAGCTGAAAGTGTATATTTGGACATCTAATAAAACCCTTTTATCACTTGATCCTCATCTCTTTTCCATATTGTCATTTTGAAAATATTGTCAGCAGCTAACAGGTCAATGTGCTCATTTACCATTTTTACTCAATATGATCATCTCATGGTTCTTTCAACACTCATAATCTGTATTTAGCAGTTTGATATACCTCAACCTCAGCACTTATTTATCAGTTACACTCATTTGTGTCAACTGCATGTTAAAATTTATTTTCACTTAATGTAAATAATGTATAATTGTAACAATAATGATTTTGGTTCCATTGCAAAGTTTGTCTTTTAGGTCATGGCTTCAACTTGGTACATTTTGTTAAATGAACTTGAGAAGAGAAATTTCATCTACTTATTTGATTTAAAATAAGTGTTCGACTTATCAGAAAGTCGCTGCATATCTTAATTTGGAAAAGAAAACAGACTCACAAGAAGCGTATTTCTCTTAATTTTTACAAAATTGCAATTTACATGAAAAAATGGTCATCAGTGCTAACTGTAGGGCAAAAGCAGAAGTACTAGTACACTAGTAAAAAAAAACTCACATTATTTACAAATTCCACACTTTGACTACAAACAGGGCTGAAGAAATACAACACACTTTTGATGTGTTCCTACCAGACAAACATGATAACGGAGGCAAGTACACATCATCTGTTCTGAACAGAGAATATGATGGTATGTTGCAGGGAGTAAAAAAACAAAACAGGAAATACAGAAATTCCTCAGCGGTGTCATTAGAGTTAAGTGTTTGGATGAGGGACAGATGGATGACCTGCAGTTTAAGACCACTTTCATGACTTTGTGATGCTCATTAAAGGATTGATGGAAGTGCAGAGAAATGTAGTAGAGTCAGTCAGGGTGGAGGCAGACTGGGACAGTTTATTTTGTGTCACTGGTCAGCAGTCATTTCTTAGCCTTGCCTTTCCCCTTACCCTTACCCTTGCCCTTCCCGGAATCCTCTTTCTTAACCTCCTTGGTGGGTTTGGCTTTCTTCTGCTGCAGGGAGAAAAAAGTCAGATTAAAACAGCTGCTGCCAAGAAAAGCAAAACAAAAAGAAAAAAATGGGCTTTGGATGCTGTAATCACATTTTGAATGCTCTTACTTTGATCATGGCGTCAGCTTTAAGGCTGTTGCCTTCCTCTTCAGACTCCTGAGATTCTTTTTCCATGTCCTCCCCTTCTAGCTCCAACTCCCCTCCACCGCCGCCACGACGACCCTTCTTCACTGCTTGCAGAGAGTATGGCGTCAGGTGAACCTCTTTGTTGTACATGCGTGTGAAAGCTGCCTTCACCTGGAAGAGCAAATTGGTATCAGGATTCACCGTCAGATCAACCAGGGAAACGCTGACATCTGAGTCCCTCTGAGACAAGGAGGTGCTGTCAAAACAATCTGAACTATCTGTGTGTCAAACTGACCTTAGAGTCCAGTTTGGAGTACGGGTCTGCTTGTCCACCCCACATGCTGATCTCCATGATGCTGTCCACGTCCTCTCTGACAAGCTGGTAGTCATCCAGCAGCTGCACAGTTTGACTGGCGCCCTCCACTCCGTGCTGCTGAAGCGGGGTCAGCAACGCTTGCCGTAGATAGTACAGGTAGTCCAGGTTCACTGCCTGCCTGCTGCTCAATGTCCTGCAGGAGCCAAACAAATGAAATACTTGTAGTATATTTACAAACAGTTAGAAAACAGTGGTGCAGATCCCACTCACTTTAAACCCATGTGTGAGGCCAGATCCTGGACGATGCGAGAATGTTTGTTGGTGGAGGAGTATTTGCCAAGCCAGCTGGGGAAAGTAGGAAACTGACTCATGTAGCCTCTCATGAGCTCGCCTGGTATCACACTGGCATACATGGCCTAGAAACAAAACATACAGTCCAACACAGTTATGACTCTGGCATGCAAACACTTAAACATTATTAAACAAAAGGCAACAAAATATTTCCTGTTTGATTTGAGACATGGTAGATACTAATGTCTCTAATATTAGATGGCATTAATGTTACTTTAATAAAGAAGTCCTCTTGATATAATGCTGTGTGTGTGGAATTGATATGTTGAAAGAGGTCAAATAAAGTAATAGTATCCTGTTCATGTAGGTCTATTTGAAACTAAATTTCAAGTAAGTACATGGCAAACCTCACACATCACATCCACATTAATAAA
>JANJYQ010052280.1:0-15162 GCA_024605255.1 Rastrelliger kanagurta | reverse complement strand
GTGTGTGTGTGTGTGTGTGTGTGTGTGTGTGTGTGTGTGTGTGTGTGTGTGTGTTTATATATGCATGTTATATGCATTCATAAATGTTTGGTTATCTAGATAGTATTTAAGTGGCAGTAAGCTTGAGGTTCAGGTTATAATCTCCAAATACCTTTTTTTATCGTGAACCACAGTTGGATCCACACTTGAACTGTATCGCACAAACAGAAAGCCACATGCATATCACAGTGCATCCAACACATCAGAGTTGCCTATATTTAGCTGAATGTATGCTGAAATACATCAAGCGAGGCTGTGTATTGGGCCATTGGTTGGAGTTGGTAAGCTGTGGCCCTGTCTGAATCTGGCCAAGACCCGGACTGAGATGGATCTCGAAATAGTGACTGACTGTGGTTCTGGTGGGACACTGCAACACTCTAATTAAGCTCTGTCGCATAATGAGGCTCACTGCTGTTCCGTGTCACTCGATTAGTAGCTTGTACTCGACTCAGGCTATAGTTTGGGGTTTGTGGGGGTGGGAAATCACATCTGGGGCAAGGAATATAGCAGTATAACAGCAGATTTGGCAACCTTGACATTAGAAAGGCAACCCATCCTCTGATAGCTCTGATTAAAATCCAATCATGTTTGAAGCATGCTTTGTGGCTCATCATCACCATTGATATGGACTTTCAGGAGTGTTTTGTACTATTCATACCCCAGTGATGAGGGGTGAGGATTGAATGGAATTCAAAGGGGATGTACAGACATGGTAAAAAATAAAAATAAATTTAAAAAAAAGATTGGTTTGACCCAGAAAAGGACAGAGAGATGTCTCCATTTGTATCAGATCCAGAAATATGAGAAAAACACTGTTCAGTTTACCCAGAAGCCAAAGAGAGAAACTATTTTAAGATACCAATTCAGAAACTTAATTTGACTTTTATCCATGGGCCAGCTGAGTTCTCTAAAATAAAAAAAATATCTGTCTACATGTGTGCATTTTAGTAATTGTGCATGTGCATTTTGGAGAAGGAGTAAATTTACTTTCCTCATATTAATTTATATATTAATTTGTTTATTTAAGAGTGGTATTAATGCCCTGTACAGGTTTACACACAGCACAGGCTCTCATAGAATTGAATGACAGGAATGTTTATAGCCGTGTAAGTGTGTGTGCGGGTGAATGAGTTTTTGGACCCAGTGCCAGTGCGTGGGTGTTTATGGGAGCTTTCAAGACAAGTGGAAACGGAAACATTGACATTTGATTCCCCAACCAATCGGAGAATTATGTCAATGTGTGGGTCTGGTCTGACAAGGGAGGTGGATTACAGTATATATTGACCTCGGGCTGGAGCAAAGAAACAGAACAAGCCTTCGAAAGAAAGCAAACAGTCAAGACACCAAAAACTTGTCTACAGCGAGACACAACTTCCACGCCGTCATGAAGACTCTGACTCTCCTCTCCATCTGCGCTCTTCTGTCGGTGTGCTGGTCCATGGGAGGTAAGGCCAAGCTCATCTCATTATTGCTGCACATGAAGAAACTGTGCTCTCAAAATCTAAGTCATTTATATTTTTACAAAATGTTATTTTCTGTGACCATCAGCCGTTGAACCTGAGGTCGTTGTGGATCCTGCTGCTGACACATCTACTGATGCTGTACCTGCTGCTGACCCTGCTGCTGACCCTGCTGCCACTGATTCATCCTCTTCATCTTCTGACTCCTCTGATTCTTCCTCCTCCTCTGAGTCCGATTCAGCCTCATCCTCTGAATCTGACTCAAACTCCTCCTCAGACTCATCAGCATCTGACTCCAACTCAAGCTCTGACTCATCAGCCTCTGATTCATCCTCGTCCTCTGAGTCCTCCTCCTCTGAATCCTCTTCCTCTGAATCTTCTTCCTCTGAGTCCTCCTCTTCAGAGTCTGACTCTGCAGCATCTGACTCCTCAGCCTCTGATTCTTCCTCTTCATCCTCCTCATCTTCATCAGAGTCAGCCAGTACCGAAGGAACTGAAGGTTTGTCTTTTTGATTCCATAGAGAATATTTGTATGAATTTAGGAAAAGTGGAGTTTTACAATATAGAACAAAAATGAATAACATTTGTAGTCTGAATTTGTAATGTTTGTCCACATAGCTCCTCAGGTGGTTGTGAAGAGAGATCTGGCTGCTGTTCTTCTGAGGAGAAGAAGAGCTGCCCCAGCAGGAGACCTCTCTCCTCTCCAGTTGGAAAGGTACAGTTATAAACCTAACTATTTCAGCACCAATATGTTACATACAAGTATTTCATGTTTTGCTTGCACTTGGGTTTTTTTGTAGTTTATTAATTTAAGTCACAAGGCAAGTTTGAAACTCAAATACGGAACATGAAATTCATACTCATTTTGAAAGTCAGATCATCATTTTATGTTTTATTTTGGTGCATAAAGCCCAACCTAAGAATAAAAAAACAGAGCAGTGACACTTTTCTTCATCTGTCTGAATAACTTAGATACTAAAAGCCTCCTAACGCTTTTTCTCTTCTTTTACATCCAGCCTTAGAGAAGTATGTGAGCTGAATATTGCCTGTGATGAGATGGCTGACACCGCTGGTATTGTTGCAGCATACACCGCCTACTATGGACCTGTCCCCTTCTAAGCAAAACATTCTTCAGTCATCCAAACGTGAACTGTTTTCTATGTAATTTTGTCATTGAGCAGTGCACCAGCTCCCCTGAATCCTGATAAGATTGGGTTCAACCCTTGTTGTGATGGTAAATGGAGATTTTAGGCACAAATCCTTGCACAAGTGACCAGCTATAGTGGTCTTATATAAATATATATGTATATGGAAAGGCCTCTTCCAGGCTTTCAGAAAGAGGCACATGGAAACACAAGCCTGTGAAGTTAGCAGTAGCCCACACACATTTAAATTATTCTCCACGTCTTTAGTACAATGCAATGAATGGTGCTACAAGTACATATGTGTTGTATGTTAATGTATTGATGTTTTTATACCATGCTTTAGTCTTTAACTAGAATAAATGGCTCTAGTAAATATTGGATTTAATAATGTGCTCTTAAACGTACTGTAGATTTAGTGGTAGTGTATTGATAGTGGTAGTGATAGTGTACAGTGTGTGTAAAATGCACTTCAATTATCTGCAATGTCTGTAACCACAAATTGCCTCTGGGTTTAAAACTAATAAATTATTTTGTTTGTTGAATTGTTGTATTGTCCTTAATAACTAAATACATTTTGGGATCATGTATTAGATTATCTTTCATACATGAACTGGCATCATCATTATCATCATCTAACACTAGTCTTTTCCTCTCTCATTCAGCACTTTACATATTCCTTAAACACTGTCTTGTGCAGCTTTGACTGCATACAGCTCTGCTCCTGTGCTGTTGTCATGTTTACCACTAGATGTCACTGTTGTTCAGTCCAACAGATTTGAGTTGACCTTCATACACTAGTTTCTGAATTCACAATGACTTATTTGAGACTCTGAGCTAGATATGACATCAAAAGATTTGAATGACTTGACTTTTAGGTCAGTCAAATCTATACAAATTGTGCAGCCAAGCACTGTTCAAACCAACAAAATACAAGAGGCTGTATTCAGGGAGATGTGTATATAATGAAGCACAAGATATCTAGAATATTTTCACTGGATGTAATGTGGTTAGTGCAGGGATAGTGAGCAAAGAATATTTGGGTTGAATTTGAGTTTCTGTTCTGATCAAGAGCAGGAAGTTGTTACAGAGTATATAAGATACTGTCAGATATTGTATAATGGTTTTAACATTAGTGCTACTTTAGGGGAAAAGACAAAAAAGTAAAAGTACATTAGACCTAAACACAGATGAGGGAATCTTACAAGTTTGCATTCAGTATCTCACTTTAATTACATATGCATTTAAAAAGCAGACAATAGGCAATGACTATGACTTTACAGAATTTACTATAAATATGCATTTCCTTGTATACTGACTTGTTTCCACAAGACAATCAATTGTATCTCATTGTTTTGTGTAAATAATTCATATATAAATATATTTTTATATTTATGTTGACAAGCACTTAAATATTTAAAAGCACACCTGATGGAATCAAGCACAGAGCAAACTTGATGAATTTGTGAAACGCATATTGGTCCTTTTTCTTTTTTTATGTAATCCCTTAATAAAATAGTGTCAATCTTAGCATCCTGGTTTGCACACATCATAATGTTACAGTTAGTTCAATTAAGATTGATTAATTAATGAGTCTATAAACGATTTTAGCTGAAGTATGAGAATTGATAAGATAAATATGTTCTTTAGACAGCCACACACTCAGTAATCTCTGCACCCCTGTGTCACTGGCGATGTCCAGGACACAACACGCCCTGTCACATGTAACCTGTGGGTGGGTGTGCTATACAGCTGCTTTATCACTAATAGAAAAGACCATACCTTGTTAATTTTCCCCATACATGCTGACAAGGTTCAGAAAGTTCAGCCTTGATATGAGATAAGCGTCAGGGGAAATTTTTGTTTGCTACTTAAATTTGCACCCAGCATCTTTCTGATGTTACTGTTGTATCAGAGCTAATGCTGACTAATGTTGTCTTGCTATTATAACCCTTTTTTATTCCATTTGAGGAACAAAAGAGGCAATGTGGACTACAGTCTATATATGCACTTGACAAAAATAACATAACAAACTGCAAAATACAAAACATCATGTCAACAATATGTTGCTACATTAGCTAAAATCTTCAGCCATATTAACATTATTGGACTGCATGAATACTACTAATCCTTACAACCTAGTTTTACTCCAGTTCATGAAATAGTCATAAAATATATTAAATCCAAAAATTTGTGTGTATAGAAACACATTTTCCAATTTTTTGTGACACTCAGCACAACTTTGAAAATAATGTATTATTTCATACCTATACTACAACTGAGTGTCTATGCAAGGTGCAAATTTCCATGCTCTGCTCACTGCTTAACTTCGGTTTTGAACCACAAGTTGGGATTTCTTTTGCCAAAGTGTTTCTGTTGCCATGATTGCAAACGTTACAGAACTTTAAGAAAGTAACGTTAGTATCTTTATCATTCAAGTAATCATTTTAATCCAAATCATGATCTTTCCCTAACTCTAACCTTTTGCATGCCTAAACCTCAATCACAGCATTGGCACATTAGTTTGAGTGTCACAAAAGCAGTGTAAAATTTGTGAATATGTACACAAATCAATAGATTTCAAGACTTTTTCATGAATTGCAATAAGACTGATGTTTCTGCATGTTTCTGCAGTGTTTCTTTATGGTCACTTGTGCTAATTTGGCACAAGTAACTTGTTATAAGCTAATTTAGTGAAAAGTTATTGGGTTGATGTTTGTGTTTTGCAGTGTGTCAAGTTATTTTTGTAAAGTTTGATTCAAAATCCAAGCACTTTACATCATATTGAAGGATACTGTACATATGTCTCCATCTTTTCATATATAAATAAACCAAAGTGACATTTACAAAGCTGGTAAAGCAATGTTACACAGCTAAAAGTTTACCTTTGAGTAGTTTGCGATGTTGCAGTAACTTGTTGTTTAGTTGATTGCTTTTGACTGGACACACCTACAGATGTTTCTTTAAAAAATTTGATGGTTTAACAGATATGATTTTGTTACCCTTTTTTTGCACACAAGCTTAAGTGATGGGTTTTACAAATGAAGAGCTTGAGATCTTTCCTGTCTACACTATATGTGTTTATATTTGGGATTTGTTTAAACATTCAAACATTAAACATCATGTCATGTCATGCCATAATATAAACTATCACCTTTAGGGTGAATATTTAGTTAAAAGTTATGGTTAGGTTAGGGTTATGTTAAGGTTTGGTTTAAGCTTAGGCTGTAATGTCCTCTGAAGTGATGGAAATATGACTGTGTTTGTATGCATGTGTGTATATGAAACATTTAATGCAAGGGGAGCATCAGTTGACCGTGTAGAACGTGTCTCGTGGTTGTTGTGTTGTGCAATGTGGCATAGTTGTGCGCCCCAGATATTGACACATTGATAATCCATCTCATGTTCTTTGGCAGAGTTTACTGGCATGTGACAGTATACTGACTGTATTGTCCCACACACTCAATCAAAGAAACAGAAACTACAACCAGCCAACTATCTGACCCTGTGATAGACAGACATTACAAAAATGATGATGATAGTGATTACGTCAATAAAGTTTATGATGCTTTTGAGATACAGAGCACATCTGTTTCTGAACATTCAGCTCTATAATCTCAACCCTGTTTCTGTGTTGTATCATATTTGTGGACTCCCACCCTGCTTTACTTTGAACATACTTAGATAACACTGATAGGGAAGCAATTAATACAGGAAGGAACATTTATAATGATAACTTCTGGGCATGTGCCAAAAGAAGTGAAGTTAAACTTTGACATTTGAGTTTAATTATGCATATTTGAATCTTTTTCAGTTATCTTCAAATAGGTATTGTGCAGACACAATATACAACTCAAACTCAACATCAAACATTTAAATTAAAAACATGTAGTTAGATGCACATTCATCTAATTTCAAACTACATATTCCTTGAATACAATTATTAATTACAAAATAATTTTTACACCTTAAAACGGTGTGTTAAATAGGTCACAGTGCTGTTTATACACAGAAAAAGGAAAACAAAAAATCAGATTACAAAAGATGAAACCTCATCCTCATCACCTCAGCAATCAAATGTGGTGACAATTTATTCAACCAAATTTATCAAATCAGCAGCCACTTTTTTTTGACATTGTTTTGCTCTTTCATTATTAGATTTACACCTTTATATTTAACCATTTTCATAATTTATCATAAGATAATATCCAATAATGATGTTTGGAAAATGTCTTCAGATGAATAATTTCTTCTGTTACTAAGTGGCCATTTATTCAGCTTACTAAACTAAAGTTCAAGAGTAGAATATTAAAAGATAGATCTGGTGAAATTATGCGTTTATCTTAGTGTCAATGGTTCCTAATATATACCAAAACCAAAACAATGAACTGATTGTACTAAATGCTATTTCCTGTCTAACAGAAACCTGGTATAGCTTAGTCCTCTCTTTTTTGATCTTTTGTGGTCAATCTGCAATTGAAAGTAGTAATTGTATTACTCCTGTCTGAGTTACATTAGTTAAAACTATGAGGCCCAGGTGTTTTAGAAGATGATTTATCTTTTTCTAGTAAATGGAAGTAAATGCGAGCTGTTTGAGGCTAGGCTTGAAGCTTAAAGCCACATACAGGTCACTGAAGCCAGACAGTATTGAAAGACTGTCTAATTTCATATTGCTTTTGGTAAAAATAAAATATGCATCCTTATCCTTTAAAGTCTACCTCAGTTAACACTACACAGAAGAAAGACTTTCCTATACTGTCTAGGCCTTGGTAAACTGACAATTGGAAATCTAAAATAAATAAATACTATGGAAATTTAACAGTTTTTGCCCATATGTGTTTGGTTATTATGCCATTACCAAGATGCTCCTTTGCATCCTAACCACACACACACACACACACACACACACGTGTATAAAACAGGAGTATAAAATCTCAAAGTTGGGTCATTTTCAAAATTTTAAGCTCTATCTTTATCTCATTTTCCACTTCTTTCTCTGCACTCATTGCAGGGTTATCATACACCGCTGTGTGTGGAATCTTCTTTTCCACTGATTCTTTCTCTGTGTGTTCTTGGTTGTCAGTATCAATATGGCAGCATTTGCAGCAGCAACAGCATTTGGCAGTGCATGCACCAACCACTTTGTCCCAAGGTTCCAGGGAATGGGCCCAGAGAGGGAGGAAGTCCCAGGATTGCAGTGCTGAAGGCAAGGAACCAGGTTTCTTTTTTTGCAGAATGTTGATCACTCCGATGAGGATGAGCATGACAATTAGAGGTACTCCCACACCCACCAGCACCTGCCAGCCAGCTAGAGACAGACTAAAGACGAAGAGTGGTAAAATGAAGAAGCAGAAGATAATGTAGACAGCAGCAAACCAGCGATAGGTGGCGGTGATGTTGCCCAGGCCTTTAGCCAGACGAATTGGGATCCGAGTGAAGGGGATTGGATACCACAGAATGATTCCAGAGATGTTGAAGAGGAAGTGCACAAGGGCAATCTGGAACAATTATAAATATACTTTGTTTTCAAAATGCTTCTTTTCTCTTCATGAAATATAATTTGCTGCTCTTTAACATAAAAATAGTTATTCAGAAAATCTTATACCCTGTCAATAATAATATGTGAAACCAATTAAAAAGGCAATTTAATCATCATTGTTACCAACCTGTAAAGCATCAGCCAGTGTGTCTCCAGGACTAGCCATGGCAGCCAGGATGGCTGTGGTGGTTGTGCCAATATTTGAACCCAGAGACAATGGGTATGCTCTTTCTATACTGATAACACCAATACCTATTCAAACAAACATGACATTGGTGAAAATATATTTTGACACACATATATTCTCTAGTTTAAAAAGAAAAGTACACTGAGCAAATAAAATGTGTATGCTCCCCTGTATTTAACATTGTAATTAAATTTTAAAGCCAAATGTTGATACTATGTAATCTGATGCTGTAGGTTTTCACAGAGAGAAAGAAATACAGAAACATCACAGCAGAATCAGAACTATTGTCATTTTTAAGTACAATATGGTACACACATGAATGAAACAAAATAGAGGAGATGGATAGATGAGTGACCTCACCAACAAGAGGAGTGATAGCGGAAGTGAAAACTGAACTGCTCTGTACAATGAACGTCATTCCTGCTCCAACAAAAATGGCAATGTAACCTGTAACCCAGCCAAATGGGAATGGGAAATCTGCACACACACATAGACAAGAACAGAAAAATGCGTTCATGTGTTACTAAACAGTGCAATCACTTCTAATGCATCATCATGTAAATCACAGCTTGCATATAGCTGCTAACCAGTGTTTAGGATCGTCTTGATGACTGCAGCCACCTGTCCCTTCAGCATGGAGTTGAGCAGTTTGACGATGAGGACCAGGCAGGAGCAGAGCACCAGTAGGGAAAGAGCCAGTAGGATCAGACCCACCGCCAAGTCAGGCAGATTTACATCCACAAAGAGGTGCTTACCTAAAGACATACAGAAGCATCCACAAAATTATGGATAATAGCAGGTGATAACTTGGATATTTCTTGCTTTAAAGCTGCATTAAATATCTTTCTTACCACTGGCAGGCAATCAGAAAATAACTATGATTATTATCACTTCTTGTTATCATCAAAGTGTTGTTCAATGTTCCACTATGTTCAAGATATATATGGTTAATGGTATAATGTATATTATAGTGCTGTCTCTAAATACATGAGACAGCACTATATATGATGTTATGATGTTAAGAGTCTACAGTTCTACAGTATACTTAAATAACATTTTCTTAATGGACAGATAAAACCTGCTTAACATGGCAAAATAGAGTCACAATTCTGGGAAAACTGATCTCACATTTTGCAATGTTATATGTCTCAGAAATGTTCTTCAGCGTGTAGGTGTAGTTGCCATCAACCCAGCAGAGAGAAGGAGAGGTGCAATTCTCTGGACCAGGAACTGTAACATTCTTTAAGGTCTGAAAAAGTGTAAGTTTGGAAATTAATTGTTGAAATTAATTGTGTCTGAATATTTGTTGTTATTTGTTGCATAGTTTGCATGTTTGATCCTACTGTGTTGGTGAAGGTTTGGCACCATCTCTTGATGAGACTCTTATTCCTGGCTTCTGCATTTCCAGTGGCAATTCCACTTATAACAGACTGATCCAGCTAAGTTGGAGAAAAGGATACAGAATATGTAGAAATGTGAAACCATAAGAAATGCCAACAGTGTTAAATAACGACATCTTATGGTATCCTTCTGATAAACTGCCAATTTCAAATTATAATTCTAATAGCAAACATCCACATTGTATTATATTTCTACTAGTTCATCTTATTATCTTCAAGTATTGCCTAATATAGGTAACACATTTTCTTGGATTTTACTAGTATAGTGAAAAGCAAAAATAATTCTTTATTTGTTGTGTACCAGTCCTTTATGCAGTTCAACCTTTGTCTTAAGCAGGTTGATTTAGATGTCCCTCCTGTTCTCACTTTTAGTTTACAGAGACCTCATAAACAAACTAGCAGCATTTAACCTCTTTTTCTTATTATTCACTCAGCATGAAATCTTTTCAAATGCATCTGTGCATGTTCAAACCTGAATCCAACTGAAATAGGTGAATGCACAACATGAACAATCTTAGCAACAATAACTCTGTAACAGACTGGTTGTTTGTGGTCGTGCAAAAATTTTCTGATGTTGTCAGGAGGAAGAAGTAGAGGTAACTTTGTACACACATAACTTTGTTCGCATAATTTTATAATGTTATGTCCCGAGAACACACAGATTAACTAGATTCAGTCCAGAAGCTAAATTAACACTTACACTAAAGAAGGCTAGAACATTTGTTTGTTTGACATTGAAACTGAAAACATAATCAACCAATACAATCGTTGAGCATGGAAACTTCAACCAATGGTATGATTGATATCACAGTGGTTTTTTGTTACCATAATATTTATTTATATTTGTAGCTATATTCAATTACATTATGGGATGACACAGTTGTGAATTTAATGTTTTTTATGTTTGGCATTTTATGTGATGGATTCCTGTTTTATGTTCATTTTGTGTTGTCTTTACACAAGGGTAAAATGTACTTTATGTTGTATGAAACAGTTATTGCTTTCATGCATGACATCTTACCTCTATAATTGACTCAGTGAGGACATCAGTGATCACATTTAACAGGTCTGGGGCCTCTCCGCTCTCAATTTTGAAGGAGTCAATGATGAGTTTAGTGACCTCATACAAGTAACCAGTTGCGACCTCTAAAGGCAGCAGCACCAGCACAGAGAGCCAGTTGAAGAAGTCGTGCACTGTGGCACCTGCAAAAGCCCTGGGTGCATTGTGAAAGTGTATAAATAAATCCAAAGTAAGGTTGCTGTGACTCTTCCAAATGGAGCCACATATGAGTACTGCCCACAGAACAAACACTATCCTCAAATCTGGTAATTTTGTAACTTTTCAGATAATCTGGAAGATCGTGAATCATTTATAGTTTTTTCAAAAAAAGTATAATTCAATTATATATGAAGGTTTAAAAACCCACAAAGCTCAAAATACTGTTGTTCATCAAAATGTTTATATATATATATATATATATATATATATATATATATATATATACTGTACATGTTTTTTTTTAATTCTAGAATCACTTTATGTGCTTATTGGGTAAAATAAGAGTTTGTAAGCACTGCACAAATGTATCAGTGCATTTCTATTTTTCTTGACTAAAGAATTCCTGTAATTTTGAAATTTTATAACAGGTCAATGTTTTTACTTGATTGCGACATCAATAAAAGATAATCAAAATTTGAATGGATGACTTTTCTCTGATTGTCTCTGCACATTCTCTTAGACTTTTTGTGGGCATTCTGAAGATCAGAAAAGCACAAATACATTGATTACCTGCGAAAGGTGTTGCGGTCACCAGCCTGTGTCATGGCAACAAGTGTATTTGTGACAGAGGTGCCAATGTTGGTGCCCATGATGATAGGAACAGCCATCTGGACTTTTAGCACTGCCAAAACACACACTACTGTTTGATCATTGGTTCTCTTTCTTCATCTCCTCAACACCTCCAATATAATCAGTATCATTACTCATATACTTATTCTGTGCATAGATGTGTATCTCAGCATGTGCAGCTTTGTACTCACATCCAGAAGACACCATGCTGACAACTATTGAGGAGGAAGTGGATGAGCTCTGAACCAGCAGAGTGACCAGAACACCGATGACCAGACCAGCTAGAGGGTTGGACAGAACTTTGTTGTCCTGAAATATGTCACCAGCTGTTTTACCTGAACAAGGAGAACAAATGAAGAATTAAAAACACAGGGGAAAAAACAGCCTCATGTTACTACAATGTAATACAACTGCTGATGTGTATACCTCCAACGAGCTGGAAAGCTGAGCTGAGGATGTCGAGGGAGCAGATAAACATGTAGAGGAAACCCAACAGCAATACCATCTTCCCCACAGACACCAACACTCTCTGCACCTTCCCCTTGGTGTCCAGAGCTGATACAGATACCACAAATGACCCATTGTGAGTTTGTTATATTATGTAGAACTGACTAGAATAAAATATGCTAAAAGGAAAACTTTTAAAAAAGAGTCAGAGTCAATCTCAACACATTAAGTGTAGTGAAGCTCAAACATTACAGTGAACAAGACACAGAACACTACATTTGAAAATGCATTTTTGAGTGAAAGGGGGGGACTTTAAATCCACAGATTCTTATCCTAAGCACACTGCAAACAGCAACTCATTCAGAACTTATTTATTACAGTTATTATAATTGATTACATAACCAGAAATGCATAATATTTAGTTTAATTTAATATTAGAATCAGATACACTGCTACAGGCAGTTGCAATGATAATATAACCTTTTGTTGAGATCATTCCACACTGACTGATACACCTCTCTTTAACTTTGACATACTGTCCATGTTGGCACAGGCTAAGCTATCAGACTGGCTAGAACACATAAATAATACATTATTATTTATGACCTCTGCAATCTTATTTAATCAGACTGATATTGCAGATTTGATAACTGTCGTATAAATTAAGCAATCATCTCTTGGAAGTTTATCCATTGTGTGAATGATTTTCTAGAGATTTGTTATACTGAGTACTGTGAATTTAATTTCATGTAGTACAGTTGGTTTGGCTACACACAAAACAGTGATTTAACAACACCTTTGTGGTTATGTAAGAATGTTATGGCAGGACATGCTATCATATCTATATAATTAATCAGCTGACATATAAGTATATTACTACTGGCCCAGGGACATCTAATCAGGATTTCCTCACTAGGGTTTCCCCACTATCATCATACCACCTATGGACACTGGTTATCATAAGATCCCTTTCAAATCTACTTTCAATGAAAGTGATGAAGGACAACATCTATAATATATCCACAGTCATTTTGTGCCAAAATATATTTAAAAGCTGAGGTGAAGCTTATATATGACTTCAGCAGTCTGAGTTACTCATATCAAATGAATCTGCCTCAATCTTTTTAGTATCAAAGTCCTTCAATGTGCTTCCTCGGACAGTGTTTCCCTGTTGAGCTCTGGTGGAAGTATAGTACAAAAAGAGGAACTTAAGTGCTAAAAAGACTACAACATTGAGAGATATCAACTTGATTCGACATTTGGATGAATAGAACTTCATATTGGCTGGATTTTGGCCCCCATCACTTACAGCGTCAGTCCATTATGAAGGTATATTTTAATGACCAGTATGAGCAGAAGGAATGATTATGGCAAGACAAACAGAGGCACAACGTGGCAGACAGAGGCCAGGCTAGAGGGGACAGAGAGATGGGTATGCAACAAAGGTCCTTAGCTGGAATTGTATCAGGCATTTGCAATGTATATCTGGTGTTGTCGATGGACTTTGAAAATTCTGAACCTGTCCAGTAAAATACAGATCAGTACAGAGCAGTACTTGATGTTATAATTGATTAAAAGTCTTCACCTGACCATGGGACCCCTGTGTCCTTCAGCTCTGGTAGATCCCATGGGTCTCTTTCCTTCAGGTCCCTTTCAATCAAAGCCACAGTGGAATGTGCAGGGCTTGCAGTGACATCTATTCAGACAAAAACCTTATTATAGTATATTATGTTTATTGTCATTAACTTTCTGTTATATCCCATACAATATAAAGAGTACCTTTGCTGTCATTTCCATGACTCTCATCTTCTTTAGATTCGTTTTGGGGAGCCACTGGCTGAAAAAAGGAAGTAACTGATATGAAGAATAATAATTAAATATATAAAATTTATTTATGAAAATATTATTTTCTTAATTTCAAGAGTAGGTATTCACAGTTTAGAGGATTTTATTTATTACTGCTTTGCAAGTAAAGGCTATGTGTCAATGTAGTTTTGAAATGTTTAAAATTAAGTCAAATGGCTTGCATCATATAATGTCATTAAAATTTATAACGATCCAGTTCCTTTTTTTAAAAAAAAAGCATCACTACCAGGACATTAGGTTCAGAAATATTGCACGTGCCCACACACAGTTTCCCCCACATGCAAAGGTATTGATCACAGTCACATGGGCAAGCCGCAGTAAAATTCCATTCAGCTATATGACACAGAAGGAAAGCAACTGACTAATCAATATTTAAAAAGTGTTACAACTGCACTATTTGAATTTAAAAAATATTGTTTTTTTGTTTTATATACACTTTAGACATCTTGTGCTTTAGTTAAATTTCTTTTTTTTAAAAAAAAAAAAAAAAGTACTGGTATTGCAAGGTTTTCAGATGAGCATGCAGATTAATAGAAGCCATGCTTGTCCTTACCTGTGGCAGGCGTAGTGAGTCCATGCTTTGTGTATGCTGTGCTCACCTGAGCCTCAGGTTTAGAAATGCTTCCACCTCGCAGGCAGAGTGGAGGATCCGTGGAGAGCAGCGGAAGCAGTGATGGGCTACTTTTACATCACTAACACTTCTACCTCATTGATAAGAGGAACACACCTTTCAAACCTTGATTATTCTTACCTGTTGTAAACTCTTTGAAAACTGTGTTGCAATCCAGCTCACATTTTAGCTGATAGGTTATCAGTCTGTCCACCTTACCACTACACCCTACTGATTCTGCATCTCATATTCATGAGATAAATTTGTTAGTTTTATTTGCTACCAGATCTGTGAAAGTGTCCATCCATGCATAAAGGGAAAGTGCCTTTATTGCCCATTCATATAACCAATTCTCTGTTACAGTCCTCAGAGTGATGATAGATCTAACTGACAAAGGTTTATCTCACTATCAGATAGGCCACGTGGGAGTATGGGAGGGGGGGGAAGGGGGATAAAGGGGGTAAAGGATGTGAAGGGTGTGGTTAGGGCACACTGAGCACACATCGAAATGTAACACAGTTTAGTTTGTGCATGTGTTGTGTTTGAAATGTCCCTTAGAAAGTTTTAAAAAACAGTCATGCTTTCTTTTTTTGCATTTTACTAAATAAACATGCAAAACTTAT
>JANJYQ010052084.1:800-14038 GCA_024605255.1 Rastrelliger kanagurta | reverse complement strand
TCTCTCTCTCTCTCTCTCTCTCTCTCTCTCTCTCTCTCTCTCTCTCTCTTTTAGGAGTTGTTGTGCACTTTAATAAACTGAATGGTAATTAGTCTTTTGATTTTTTCGCGAGGTTTGCCTTATGCAAAGAAAGACAGCATAGATGTTTTTTTCCTCCCTAAGTGGGAGGGGGAGGGGGGACCGAACGAGGTGAATTTGAATCTGGGGGAGACAAATCCCCCCCCCCCACTCAATTCCTATTTTTAACACAACCCTTGTGATTGCACAAACCATACTTCAAACATATTTTTGCATCAGAGATTTTTGCATCATATGATGAAATGGCTTACATAACCCTCAAACACACAGATGTATTGCAAAAATGTCACAACATTTCTTTTGAAACCCTCAAACAACTAAAGCAAACAATAAAAAATAATAGCCGGCATTTTCTAACTCAGTCTATGGTACCATGTTCATTATGTTATTTAAGGATTGTTTCACAGCAGTTATGTTCAATTGCACAAATAAACAGCAGCTGCTTTGGTTGGTTTAGCTGTAAAAAGTCTTAATGAGAGATCTTTATTTCCATCTGTACAACAAATCAATTCTGATCCTGATCCACTGGAGGTTAAGTCACTCATAAACTTGTAAATAAAACCACATGCAGGCCTCATCCGCTCCTGTGAAGGTGCAATCTAGTCAGTTAACACAATCAACTTGGGTCTCAATTCTTACAAAATACTGTATTTATAAAGTATAAATAACTTAAAATAGCTTATTATCCTCTCACTCTGTCTCGTCTGCCAGCAGCTCAAAAACCTTCCCTAACTTGATTGATTGACACTGGCCTATTCAATATACTGTATATAAGTTCTGCTCTAAATGTGGTATATTTGAATACCTTAACAAAAATACACATATAGGCTAATGATGATGAAGAATTAAACAGCATTAGTAATACATGAGGTGGTATTTCACAAAATCGATATAGCCTAAGGATAAATCTACATTACAAATATCAAAGTACTACAGTATGAACTAAAATTACTAGGGCACTTGTACTTCACATAATGTATCCACAAAATAACCCCCGAGTTAAAATTACAAACTGATTAAAAGCTCCCCATGCTCCAGATAGGAAGGAAAGATGTAATGATTAGAGGATTAAAGGAAGGAAAAAGTGTTCATTAAGATATCCTTGCTCAATTAAGTATCATTACTACTGTTTGCTAACCTCACTCATATTGGTTTTGTATATTTTTTCCTGTTATGTGCAACATGGGAAAGTGTGTCCAAATGTTTGACTGGTACTGTATATCAAATGCAAAACTGTAAATTAAGAGAAAATAAATGATTGTCCCTTATACTCACCATTTGATTTCTCTTGTAAAGGATGGAGATGCCAAACATCTTGGAGGAAGAAGGGATGGAGTTGGAGGGATCAGCCACAGCAGCAGCTCTTGTAAACACTACCCTAGACAATGCTGCTAATGTCACCAACATTACCTTTTTCCCCTACTATCAGCACTCTCTATATGTGGCTGCCAGCTACATTTTGGCCTACTTATTCATCTTTCTGCTGTGCATGGTGGGGAACATCCTGGTGTGTGTGATTGTCCTGGGAAACCGCCGTATGCGCACAGTCACCAACCTCTTTATCCTCAATCTGGCTGTCAGTGATCTACTGGTGGGCATCTTCTGCATTCCAACAACACTGGTGGACAACCTCATCACAGGTAATAAATTCCCCATCACAACACTTCAGCAAAGTGTCAATTCAGGCCATAAATGTATACATGTATCAAAATATATTTCAAAATTGCTTTATCCTCAAAAACAAAAGTACAACAAATAACAAGGCTGAATTCCACTTTACAAAAATGATTCGTTTGATCCTGGACTAGTCCCCAATTTTTCACAACCCTGGACAAAGTAGGGGAGACCACACTTGCAAGTGGCCTGGGGATAGTTGAGAAATGATGTGATGTCTTTTTTTTTAAACACCCACCTTCAAATGCAACCAATAACTAATTTTGCAATCAATAACTCTGAAAGTCTTAACAATGCCACCTGTGAGCATTTTACACAGCATGTCAATATTTTTTTTATGTTGAAGTCTGTTCCCCCATTGTGGTGTACACTTCTTCAAAATTAACCCAATCAGTCATCTTCTAAGGTGGTTGACCTTAACCCAAGTTTACTTTTACCCCAGACAGTTCATCCCAACCATAGCTTGCTGTGGACATGGTGCTGTGAATAACACAATTATAACAGTAGGGGGGCACTATTTGTGAGGAAACAGACCAAGACATAACACCGGTGTTACAGATCTATTGAGTGGAGGTGTATGGGGCAGTTTGAGCTATTGAATGTAACTACTGTGAAACAATCAGAAAACAATGTTTATTGATCGGATTCATCGACTGTCTTAATGTCACCGCTCCCTCAATTCATTCACTGTCTAGCTTGCTTGACCAGCTAACGAAACAGCATCTGTAAATCAGCTCTGAAAATACCTGTGTAGCTACTTATTGTATTTATTACATACTATTGAGGTCATAGTAGGGGATGGTGGATTACTACATTGACATTGTGTTCATAATATTATATATATATATATGTATAATTGTCCACACCATTAACATACATGAGAGGGGCAAAATATTCGGAACAGCAGTCAATATAATGCACCCCAGTACACCACCGTCACTTAGTATGACCTCAGTAATAAACATAAAGTAGAATTATCACTTTCTGACAATGAGTCAAAAAGGATGGTCCCATTGTGTTTTGTTTTACTTCCAAGGTGCATGGAAAAGGGAGAAAAAAAGTTTCAAGAAAGTCAAGACTTCAGTAACACTTATAGTATAGGAGAATTTTAATAACAGACTAACACATTTTAGCTTTAAGCCTTCATCGGGGTCACAGCAGACCTGCAGTAGTGACATTCAATGTAGGTTTTGATTAAAAGTGTGCTATTTGGTAGTGTTGTGGGGAAAAAAAACAACCTTCAGGCTTTCTATGACATATATTCAAGTATCAAAAATGACACTGAGTTCAAAGCAATAAAGAATTACTGTGTATTAAGCATTACCCAAGGTTTTCCACAATCATTTTCAGACCCTTCTCTCAGACATGACATCAACAATGGCCTTTAATATGCTGCAATATTAATCTCATTATTTTCTGACCTTTCCCTGAAGTTTGCACAGTCATGAGTACTATTGATATGATCATTACTCTACCTAATTTATCTTTTCTCTTGCTGATTCTTACATATAATTGACATCTCGAACGGATTGATAGTAGTTACAAAACTTGCATAATATTGTTACCTAGGGAAAAGAAGAACAATATCCCATTGTTCATTGTATAATAAACAGAATACATATACGCTGAGCTGATTGAAAAAGGCACCTGTAGCAGAATTCGCCTCTCTTATTGTGAAGCTTAACATTTATTGAAACCTAATGTCACACCACTTTTGAGCCTCTTCATCATCTTGTGTCCTTGGGGTACAGTACCACCTCCCTGTATCACTTAGGGTCATGTACTATTGTGTTCTGAAGCACATGTAAAGTTACAAAAGATGAATGCACAACCCTTGCCATCTCTCCACACAGAAAGATGTGATTATTATGAGATAACCTGTTAATTTCTACAGTGAACGATTATATAACTTGATCACATATCAGATCAAAACTCTAGAAGAGAACTTCCCACACTAGCACTAATGTACTTGATGTGTACTGTATATTGTACATGCAATATAGAGCTGAAATTGCTTGCATGCATTCTTGTAATTCATTTAAATTTTCTTTAATTTTCTTCCTCAATTCCTCACTTTCCAAAAAAAAAAATCTATACAGATGCAAGTATATACATGAAAAACAGCAAAATGTGAACAGAAATTGAAAATGAAGCATTGGTTGAATATATAGTTGTTGTTTTGTTTTTTTTTACATTAATACAGTTAGACTCACCCATTTTTTTCTATATTCAACAGGCATAACAAAATAAAAACAATCTCAGCCATCTGACATGTTCTCTCATGTAATCACATTAATATGAATTGGAAGGATGACAATCTCAGCCATAATTAATGTTTCTTTGTGATAACTACCAAATTGTCAGTTCTATCACGTATATAAAACATTCAGTTCTCAGTCTTTATTGTATATGGCAGGACATTAATAATATCACGGGAATCCCACAGGCATAATCAGATTACATAGAAACAAATAGAAAGAGAAAAAATTGGAAGAGCTGGTGATGTTTATTAGTAAGCACTGTCTGCTCGTCTAATGAACACCCATGATGTTTACAACACAAACTGGCTCTGTATTGTTAATTCTAAATTAACTTGACAGTGGCTATTAAAAATGAGAATGCTTTAGCTTGCAACGAGATTAGAACAGTTAGATGCCAACAACTTGGTTTTATCCATTTTAACAGATGTTTTGTAAAATTTGAAAGTTGCTGGATCCAAACTGCTTTTATTTTATTTTATATTTGCTTTAGATTTAGTGTTTTTCTTTTTTTTGTCTTTAAAGTGGGAATATAAATTAAACCAAAGACCATAAAACAACTTGTATTTGGCTTTTACTGTTACACATAAATATGATAGATAGGCCAATTTCCATTTCTCACACTATTACTTCTGCCCTAGATGACATGGAAAAGATGAGCTATATGTAACTCTGTATTAAATGTTAATGTGAGAGCCACTGCTGCATAATAGGTACTCTTCAAAGTAATTAATATGTATAACACATAATGGTGATAAGATTTTTCATCAGCTAAGCTTGCAAATGGAAATCGACAAACAAAACTATTTTACATTTCTATGCAATGCTGTATTTATACAATACATTGCTATCACTGATACACACTTTCAACAAAATCATACTGTATTATGTTGTGTCACTCTTTTGAAATTATGTAAACAGCGTGTTTGTGAACTGCACTGCATTGGAAGATAAGTGTATTCTGTGAAATATAGAGTGTACTTGCACAGTGAGAGAGAGACAGTTAGGTAATTGCTGACATAACATGGGCACACATCACTAACTACATATAACCAACTAAATGTACAAAAAAATACTAAAAAATACTCACAAATATGTAAATATGTAATAAAACACTGTGCAAAAGTGTGAGTAAATCTGTATTGTAGTATCTAAAACATATCTAAATGATGAACCTATCTAAATGAACACCTTAAAAAAAAGAACTTACATACACAGCACACATTCGAAAATAAACCCACAGACATTACTTCAGCCACAATTAACAGATCTGATGGCAGATGGCAAGAAAGACTTCCTGCAGCGTTCAGTCCTGCACCTCAGTGTATTCAGCCTTTGACTGAAGGTGCTCTGCTGAAATACTTCCAGGGCATGGAGTGGGTGAGTTGGATTGTTCATAATATATTCAGTTTTTAGAACATTCTACTCTCTGCTGTCTTAAACAAGTTTATGCACAGATAAACCACAATCTGAGATTCTCAGAAAGAATCTGTCAGAAAGCAGGATTCAAAATTATAAGAGCAATTTAAATCAGTAAATAAAATAATTACATAAAACCTTATCCAGTCCATCGACTACATTAGCCAAGAAGAGACAAAGCAAATTGAAGACTCTTCCCCTAGTGTTGTCACAGTTCTCCAACTCCTTGGAGGATTACTTCAGTTGCTCACTCCACCAAAGTCCACTAAGGCAACAGTCACCTCTCTTCGGGGATTTCAGACTGGACTATAGCCAGTGCAAACAACTTCTTAACAAACTCATGTCTGCCTGTTGTTCCAGCCATGCAATCCCCACCGACACATGTATGGTGATGTCACCACACATGCAACATGTTGTGACGTCAGAGCCTCACTTTAAGAAACTGAACCATTAAATATTCAACCTCAAAGCAGGCAGAAGGAGCACCAGCAAAATATTGCATCAACCAGACCAAATAAAACCATGGCTGTCACAACCACCTCCCATCAGCATCAAATTGGATGAACACCTTCTTCAGGTGAAAAGCCTGTCACTAGGATCCCTGAATCATCCTCCTTCCAACTGGGTTTTAACCACCAGCCTCTCCAGACTTCATTACCCAAGGCTAATGACATAGCAGTCACCATGCCCCCAACAACAGATTCCTAAAAAGACATGACGGGTGCATCCAAATGAAAGGAAGAACACCCTCCTGTTTCAGAGCTTATGCCCAGAGAGTTCAATTTTGCTTTCACATTCTGCAAAGATGTCCTTTGTTATAACCAACAACCTGCCACCAAGAACTTGACGGCTATATGTCCCCCATACTGGAGGAAATAATTTCTATCAGTACCATACTCATTTTGCCTCTGAATCTACAAAAAGAAGCAGATTCTTCATGTAGCCTCCTCACACTGAAGAAGAGCATCCTTCGTCAGCCTTGTTAAATAAAATTAATTAAAAAGCATCTTGTTGGTGGTATTGTATTTATCATGAACAGATTGGAGAGCATAAATCTGTCATCCCTTGCAAGGTGAAGCGCTTGACAGATACGACTGGGGTGTTTGCAGTGTCAAATTGCTGAATATTAATATATGTGACCAGATAGCCTTTTCAGTTGCATACAGTTATATTAAGTTGTATTTAGTGATCATGGTGGAGGAAACTAGCAGTAGAGACCAAAAAATAATAATTTTGTACCAGGCTGTAAACATGTTTTTTTTAAGTTGTAAAGTCCAGCATTTTAACATGGGGGTGAATGGAGAATTATTCACTTCTGGTCCGAGCCCCCAGAAGCAGGCGAGGAACTATATTTTTTTCGAACTTGGAAGTAAGCTTCACTGGTAACACCCCACAACTCTTCCCTCAGTGTGCACTCAGAAAAAGGGAGCGTTTTTCTATGTCAGACATAAAAGAACAAATCAAGAGCCTCTCTTGCAGGGTTTTAGGGATCATTTAAGCCAGCTACTGTGTCTCCAGCTGATGGATTAATGCATCATTAGCAGTTTTTCTGTGTGTTTCCTGCTCTAGAACCATTATATTCAGCTTGTATCGAATCTTACTCTATGCCTAAAGCCTGGTAAATATGAGATAAATGAAATTCAAATAAAAAAAGGTGGTGACCTATGAAGAGAAATACAAAGTAGGCATGAAGTGCAGTGTGATAATAAAGGGTAGCTGCAGATTAAGGTAAACAGCACACAGCAATGTACCTAATTTGTGCAGGCTATAAAAAGAATCATGCAAGTATGTGGATATAAATTACCAAAGTCATGTAAAGGGCATAAATTAACTACAGTACGTGCATTGAAGCAGTATGTAATAGAGAAACATTGAAATTAAAGTTTTTGAAAGCAACAAGGGCTTTTTGTCAAAGCGAAAATAAGTTTTAGATGTGTAACTGTATCTGCACATAAAGCACACAACACCTGGTGGTTACATAAGATGGTTATCAAATTTTTTGAATGACAAGCTATATTTATTGTTTCATGTATCATTACTGTTAAATGGAACAGAGCAGGTGGTAAAAAGAAAATACTACCAGTGCAATTAAACTGAGAGAACAAACCTGACAGACAATAATGGAACAATTATTACAATTCAGTGAGTTACTTGTCATTCTCACTACTGAACAGCTGTACACTTTGTCCCAAAAGTGGAAGTAAATGTCAGTCAGCAAAATTACCATAATGTCATACAACCATTTGCACAAATCTCTCTCTCTCTCTCTCTCTGAATGGGACTTATTTAACAAACCTCTCACAGCAATATGAACCTCAGGACACCTAACAAATGAAAAAATAAGACACTATAATAAAATCTAGCTGTTAGGCTAGTACAGAGCAAGCTAGCTGCACAGAATCAATCTCTATGGTAACCTATGTGCCTCTAAGTCCCGACTAAAGTCAGCCAGGATAATGGGAAAGCCTGGATAACCGGGTTAACCCGTTGATAACTATGATAATTAACATTCATAAATTATAGATTAATTACGAGAACCTCTGTCAGAAAACAACTTCATTTTTCAAGGAGTTTTTCACATGTCCACTCAGTTGGGCAATATGTTTGAGTTTCTAATTTAAAGAAAAAAGTGACTTATTATGTGAAAACTGTAAAATGACAAACATTTCTAATCCTGTTAAACTGACGTGTTTACATTTTTAACATATTCTATTACTGTTAAATTCAATTAAATAACATTGCACTTGAAATCTACAAAATATAAAGACTGTTACTCATAGTGGAACCAACCCATCTAAATTATGTCCACTGACCAGCATGCATAAAAAGATCAACTGATTTTTCATAGTCTGTTGATAGGTGACTGTCATACATAATGCACCACACATCTCCACTTGAACTTGGTTACCATAGGATACAGCCACGTTTATCAAGACAGCCTCCTATACAAAGCCAACATCAATAGACAGAGAGAATAAAAGCTCTGAAGCACTGTCACTGTTTATACTGCAAAATAGAAAATCACTAATATTTCTAATATTTCTCCCAATTACTTCCAACACACACATTCATGCTGTTTTGTAAAAACAATTACATAAATAATCCAAATTCATCACTGATAACATAAAATGTACTGAGGGTGTAGACTACTAGGCCTACTGTATATCTGTCGCAACTGTGACAATGAATAAAGAAGTTTGTGTTAGTAATTAAGCAAATGAAATGTGTTAGTGTTACACTGCTAAATTTTCTTTTAAAAGTTAAACCAGTCATACTGTTGATGTAAATTAAGATACATTTCATGCTTTAAAGCAATTAAGAATATGAAGAATTCAAGTTAACATAATATTGAGTTACTTAGGACACAAGTCCTGGTGTAGTATAGTATAAAATGATACTTTTATTCTGGTTTTGTTCTATGAAAGACAGTGGTGATGCGGTGGGTAAAGAGCTTATTATTATAGAGTTTATAGAGTTTATTACAGTTCAGCAACAGAGGAAAAAGCTGTTTCTCAGTCTCCTGATACTGGAACTGAGGTTTCTATATTGCCTCCCCATGATGCTGGAGTAAAGAAATCAATCGTATCTGGGTTGGGAATTTACTATAATGTTTTTTTTTTTTTTTGGCACAGACGACTTTTTTTTATTGTAAAGTTGCTAGACAGGAAATGGGAGAGAGAAGGGGTAGTAGACATGCGGTAAAGGACGCTCCGGCCGGCATTCAAACCGGGTCTAAGGAATTAACTATAATGTTGATCTTGCATGTACACTGACAGCTGGCGCACAAATCTTTCTGATGGATCTCTTTTATGATGCACAGCCAGTGTGTCGTTAATGTGATGGTTGGTTCTCCGAACACACACTGAAAGGTTTCTCTATAGGTGACAGTGAGTTTCACATTTCAAGTTTATCATATTTATCAGTAAAGTGTTTCGCAAAAGTAGGCATACTTTACATAGGCAGATACAAGCATAAACTGAGCATATTTAAAATAGAGCAGGTGTTGTAAGGCGTGAGAAGTTCTTATACATGTAGGGGCAAGACCACATGGACGCATAGATTTTTTAATGAACATGAAGCTAATGTAAAGACCAGCTTGTTATAACCAGGCAACAGTATTCTTGGACAGATGTAAGTGGGAAATTGTTTAAAGATCCCTAGAAAGCACAATGAATCCATCCAGGATGACAGGAAATTATTGATTAACGTGATGCTTCTGAATTGAAAGAAGATGTACCCAGACCAGTTTCTCTATAATTATTTGAGCTTAAAAGCAAAAATTCAAATATTAAAGTGTAACATTTATAGTGAGGTAAAAAGCACAGAGAAACTCTGAGTAGTAAATGTATGTATTTGGTATCCTCAGTTTTATTTCCTGCTATGCGATTTCTATTCAAGCCTCTTATTCAGAATCACTATGGTAGACTGAGCCCCTCTGTTTGCCTGGCAAGTAGCATTCTGCACATGAATGCAAGCTCAAAGCAAGGTCATGTCTGTTTGCGTTAAGGAGATTGGCAGGTGTTAATCTGTATCATTGTTTTACATTGTTTTAATTCACAAATGAACTAAGAATAAGCAATGTGATACATAAGCTCTAACTAGTGTACGTAAAGAGGAGGACTCAAGTGAAAAGGTGTCACTTGCTAAAATGAACACTCAGAACATTATGGCCTATATATTCTGTAGTGTTAGTGTCTATCAGCTAAATATAAACTCTACTATACTGGTGAACTTTTAGTTTTTTATTAAATATACAGTCACTGGCCATTTCATTAAGTACACCTATGCAATCTAATTCAATCCAATAACAACTCTTTAATAATTCTACTGAAGTTTTGCTTTTTCAGTGTTTGTCAACATTGTCAAAAAAGTGATAATTCCGCTTTATGTTTATTACTGAGTGGTGGTGGCATACTGATGTGTGTTATATTGACTGGTGTTCCTACTATTTTGTCCTCATCATGCATGTTAATGGAATAGACAAAATATTAGGGACACCATTCAAAATAATGTGTCTTAATACACCACCGTCCCCATTATGACCCCAGTAATAAACATAAAGTAGAGCTGTCACCTTCCTGAAAATGTTAACAAAAACCAAAAGTAAACTGAATTCTAAACCTTTCATCAGAACCTTCATCAAAACTATGATAACTGAATACTAAAAGAAACTCATACGTACGGTTGTGATGCATAATCACCATCCCATCAAAACAATAGTTGTGCAATGGTTTTTAATCCCCTCACTTATTTCACTCCTCTTGTACATACGTTCCAGACAAGTCCTACTCCACTGTAGTGAACATCGAAGTCTACTTTCTTTTCATACATTTCCAGTTTCATGATGATTTAACTCTAAGTGCATTACCCTTTACATTGCAAGAGTCTACTCATTGCTACTTCACTATTATAGAAATAATTGGTAATCATTATCTGCCTGGAAGGCAACTTTAATGCACATGTTAACTCTCATGGTACTTATAGAACTTCAAATTTCAAAAAAAGCAAATATGTTTTTTAATGAAACTATTTAAATTTGCTACATTTTATGAATGATGTAATAAAGCCTCTTGTAATTCTTTCAGGATCTCTTCCACTACACCGTCGTCTGCTCCATAACAAGCTAACAAGCTAACAGCTAGGCTTAATTAATACTAGTGTCTTATTTGTTCATCTGCTAGGTGTATAGAGTCATAGAGTTTGTATGAATACTGGTGTTCATATTACTGCAAAATCAGCAACATACAATACCATACAATATATCAAGTCTCATTCACTTGTGTTTTTTTCTCCACACTGCCGTCCCTTTGTTTGGATGTTTGATATTTTCGCCCTAGATCCAGATACACTAATACTGAAAGGAGCTTTATTGTGTTCCAAAATAAAGCAGTGTAGAGCCCCCATCATCCCAGGAATAACCTTGGTTGTATTACATTACTGTATTACATTCACTTCCATTGCTCACTTTTAGGGCATAGTGTACAGCTGTTCATGTGTTCTATAACAGCATACACGTTCTACCTTCTCTATAAGCTTGGTTTGTACAATGAGATTAAATGAATTTATCAGGGTCATCTTGTGTGCCTAATATAACTGTTTAGCACAACAGTTATACATTATTAATGCACTATATCCATTTCCATTGAATGGGAACTAGCAGATATACCATATGTACATTGTGTAAAAGTTTCATAAATATGCAATGATCTTTCTGTCTAATTTCTTCTAAACCTTTATATATCTATATCAATTCAGTACATGTAATATTTCCAAATAGAATAGAAAAGCAATTTGCTGTTCTTTATATTAAAAAAGTGAACAGGAAGGTATAGTTACACTATCAGCAGGGTACAAAAGGTCCTACTGTGTCATGATGGAATCATAATCACCAACTGTAGAAAAAGTACACATATTCTCCACTTCCTCTGCCATTCAGTAACAAAGAGGTAAAAGTTTCTACAAGTTCACATACGTAACATCTGAATTGAAGGCTTATACATAAAAACAAGATTAGTAATACCACAACTAATATACAACTGACACAAACGTGATGTGGAAACTTGAAATCTTGAGTGCGCATCGACACACATCAGACAACACGTGTCAGATCAGGAGTGTCAGTTGACCAGTCTTATTTTAAACCTACATATAATATAAACTTCACCCATTTTCAAAACCGTTCTTCATAACATAAATTCAGTTTTCAGAATATCTGTAGACTGCCCAATCCTGAAAGCTTATGCACAGTTTCTTGCATTATTACAATGTTATTTATGCACATTACAACTGATCTGTTAGCTGTGAAGTGCGGTTTAAGAGCGATACTAATATCATTCGTTTCCCACTGACATCCAACCCCGAGCTTGAGTACTTCTCTATTGAATGGTATATTGTTTTTTTGTTTTTTCTTTAACAGGTTGGCCCTTTTCCAACACAGTGTGCAAGATGAGTGGCTTTGTGCAGGGCGTGTCTGTGTCTGCATCAGTCTTCACTCTGGTGGCCATTGCTGTTGAAAGGTTAGTATATTTTGGTTTGTTAATGATTGATATAATGATATAATGATTTTAATTGCATGTTCATTATGTTAAGCTACTGGATATATGTTTATTATTGGTGTTTATGTTAAGCTATTTGGTTTCTTGCACATTTTCTCTGACAGGTTCCGCTGTATAGTGTACCCTCTACAACCCAAGCCCACTGTACTCGTCGCCAAGGCAGCTATTGTATTAATCTGGGTGCTGGCGGTGCTGATCATGTGTCCCGCTGCAGTGGCGTTGACTGTAGAGCAAGTTCCTTTCCATTTCATGGTGCACAACAATGACTTTAACAATACGTACCCCCTTTACACCTGCTACGAAAACTTCTCCAACCCGCGGATGAGAAGTGTCTACACGGCGGTTCTTTTCGCTCACATCTACCTGGTGCCCCTCACGGTCATCACGCTGATGTACGGAAACATTGGAGTCAAACTGTGCTCGACTGTGGTTGCGAACCGAGAGCCCCAGGTGGCCAACACAGCCATCCAGGTCAGGGGTAGAAGGAATGGTCAGCAAATTATATCACAGAAAAAAATCAAGGTGATAAAGATGCTGATCATGGTGGCTTTGTTGTTCATGCTCTCCTGGCTGCCACTCTGGACTCTCATGATGATGACGGACTATGCAGGTTTCAACAGAGATCAGCTGGACCTTCTGACAAGTTACATCTTCCCATTTGCCCACTGGCTAGCTTTCTCCAATTCCAGCGTCAACCCCATTATCTACGGTTACTACAATGAGAATTTTAAAAGAGGTTTCAAAGCAGTGTGCA
>JANJYQ010051788.1:1236-13994 GCA_024605255.1 Rastrelliger kanagurta | reverse complement strand
CTTAGTACAATCTATTTTTGAATGAAGTTGATGTAGATCCAGGTATATGGGAGAGTGAACCTGATGTAATAATCATATATGAGATGTTTGGTATTTTCTGATGTTTTTGGAGTATTATTTTTCTGAAGCGGAGCCTTCTTTTGTCTGTTTACTTATCTGTCAATTGTCTTAGCATAGGCTATTTATCACATTGTGTGGTTTAGATGGTTAACCACATATTCTGTCAGAGAGCTTGTGACAGGTGCAGATGATGGTCTTGGTGTGGATGATGTATAAATATGGGTGCAGCTTTCAGGATTAAATTTTTCTGACCTGATGAAGATCTAAGAAGGATTTAAATGTTATTATCTTTAATCTTTTGTGGCTTGGAGTAAAAGTGCAGGCGTTACCATTGTTTCATAATGAAATAAAGAAAACATCAAACTTCACTTTCAGTTTGTTTGTACAATCAGCATGGCAATAGGACAAAGGCTAAAAGTAATGATTTCATTAATAAATAAACTGAAAAATAACTCAATGGAAAAGATAGGTATTTAAATCTGATTTTGTTGAAAAGAAATTGAATACAAACTATACAGTATGTTCATATTTCTTATTGTTTATAAGTTGGTTAGGACTCAGGATACTTGGATTTATATATATGAAATTTTCCCAGTAAAAAAAACCAAAAAAACCCCAATTGTTTTTGGTTTTAATAGTACAATGTTATGTCTTTGGCTTCCATCTGAATTGAATGGTTGGTCTTTCACATTCTGAGATTAAACATGATTAGATTTCAGATATACTTGGTTACATTTTCCCACAGAAACCAGTTGCTTTTCTTGTCTTCTTTAGTCATTTGATAGTTTGGACTTACTTACCTTCTGCTCTCACAGCAACAGAGTTAACAAGTTGCTACACATTCAACTGAATTCATCATAACTGTCCACATATTGTTTTGTAGAACAGTCCCTTTGTTAGATGATAGGGTTTGGGTTGTTATTACCAGATGTTTGATATGTTTTTATTGATACCCAGGAATACACTTGTTCTACACCAGTGACATACAAAGTCATTTTCAGGGGTCAGATGGAGAAAATGCATATCTAATGTAGTGGTTGACCATAATAAGCACAGCAGTTGACCAACATACTTCAGTTTTATCCAAAGAGGGTCTCCACAGAGAGGTAATCTGTGAGGAAAAAAACGATGCTTTTTGTTGTAAGTCATGGGGCAGTGGTGGTTTTAGAATCAGAATAATCTTTATTAGTCAATTGCGTGTACATATACAATCCAGTTTAGTGGTTCTTAATGTAAACAAAGAAATTAATTAACAATTAATTGACTACACTGTAGTCACTACAGAGCAGATATCTTTTAACACATTTATTTGGTGTTACATTTATATTGATACAGCCACGAATTATTACTGTTGACGCAAAACAAAGTAAAATAAAGCTGTTCAACATTATTANGCAGATATCTTTTAACACATTTATTTGGTGTTACATTTATATTGATACAGCCACGAATTATTATTGTTGACGCAAAACAAAGTAAAATAAAGCTGTTCAACATTATTTTTTTTTTTAAATAAACCATATTACTGCAGCAAAACAAGAGTGCGTTCGTGACTATCGGAAATATTTGTGTTTATTGTGCGTAAACAGCCTTGGTTAATCTATTTAAGGAACGATTTAGAGATACTGAATTACCTGTTTTCCTATGTTATGTGACATATTTTTATAATCCATATCTAAAGTTAAAATAGAGTAAAATAAAGCCACACAAAACAAACAGTTTGCTAAAAGTCGCAGATTTGTTGAAGACATCGTATTAACAACTGGAGCGTTTGAAAAATAGGAGCTTTTGAAGAGCACTTAAAGGCAACACTATGCGGAAGGCAAGTCAGCGGCGCCATATTTAATACATCACAAGCTAACTAGCTAGCCTTAGCTGTTTACAAGCTGAAACTTTTAACGTGAGGCTATAACTGAAATCAAGCCTTTAACTAGAGCTAAAATGAATGTAATAGATCATGTACGGGATATGGCTGCTGCCGGCCTACACTCCAACGTCCGGATATTGAGCAGTTTACTGCTGACGATGAGTAATAATAACCCGTAAGTAATGTCAACGCGGGCTCCGTGTAATTCCTGAAATGCTATCCTATAATACAATGGTAATTTACAGGTGATGTTAAGTAGTACAATGTTTGCACAGCTCGGGCTTCTAAATTAGTCCAAATACATACTTACCCAAAATAATTACGTGAATTAGATTTTCAAGATACATTATAAGTTGAAACGTGAATGTACAGATTTTTTTTTGCTCCAATAAATAGTCTTCTACAGTGCATGTTGTTAGCAGTTAGCTTCAAATGTTATGAATTTAAAGGCAAGTTGTGGTTTAGGTTGACTTCAGATTTTGTGCACTACCTGCTTTTAGCTTCACTGTCACATATAGTATAGTGTGAGTAATTAAAAATCCAGCTAATAGCCATGTAACAGCTGAGCTGTCACACAACTGACAGAATGTTATTATTTTAGGACATTATTATAAGCATAAGGCACTGAAGCAGGGTTTCTGTGTAAAATGGTTATAATTAATAGTGGTTTCTGTTGTCTTTTTTTGTATTATTTTTTAAATATATATTTAGACTGACTCATTTCATACATATAATTTTAAACTACCATTTGTCATGTTAGTCTCTGTATTCTCTATCTAAATTATAAACATTTTCCATTATCTTTTGTCTACAATAGTAACAACTATGTTATTACTAGTCTGAGTGTAATGATTTTAATATTTGCATTTCATTGATTCCAGGGAGCTGTTCTCACCAGCCCAGAAGTACCAACTGTTGGTTTACCACGCAGATGCCATCTTCCATGATAAAGAGTATCGTAATGCTGCATGCAAGTATAGTATGGCACTGCAGCAGAAGAAAGTGCTCAGCAAGACATCCAAAGTCCGAACTTCTACTGGCGGCACTGCAGCTAACTTACAGGCACAGGTATGTTTGTTAAGACCTATCATTGTTCAATTTTTGATTGGAACTGTAAGAAGATAACTATTAGCAGTATTTTGCCCCTGGAGGAGCACTAGAAACTCCCAATTTGGGGTGCACAGCATTATGACCAATGAAAATGATAAATATATACTGACAGTTGGGGAAAAAAACCACATCATTAAACTGCCGATATGATGTCTTTTTAGAGTTTGCCCTCTGAGATAGAGGTAAAATACAAGATTGCTGAATGCTACACCATCTTGAAACTGGATAAAGATGCCATCGCGGTGCTTGATGGGATTCCCTCAAGACAACGAACCCCAAAGGTAAACTGCTACACTCCTTTATATCTAAACTGTTATTCTGTCAATCATCTTGAAAATGCTGAATACGTTTTGAAGGAATGGTTATTATTGTTCTTTCCCTCCTCAGATCAACATGATGCTGGCTAACCTGTACAGAAAAGCTGGTCAGGAACGCTCTGCTGTGACGAGCTACAAAGAAGTTCTCAGACAGTGTCCCCTTGCCTTGGATGCAATCATTGGTGTGTATGACCACCGATGATTGCATCCAATAAGTGTAACTGCTTGGGCTAATGGATCTCTTGCTCCAATCTACTTTTTTTTAGGATTGTATGACCAATGTGTTTTTGCTTTTTCTCCACCACAGGCCTTCTCTCTTTATCAGTCAAAGGAGCTGAAGTGGCATCCATGACCATGGATGTGATCCAGAGCATCCCTAACCTGGACTGGCTCTCTGTTTGGATCAAAGCATACGCCTTCATACATGCAGGAGACAATCAAAGAGCCATCAACACCATTTGGTAAGCAAGTTATGCTCATGTCTTGGTCTCAGGACTATTAAACACTTAATCCAGGTTTCTGATTGTTCCGTTGGTAAAGACGTGTGGCTGAAAATTAGAATCCTGTGTATGTAATTAAACTCATTCTCTCAGGTGACTCAATGTATTTGTACTTGTTGCGTGTGTGTGTGTGTCGTCATCTCTCTTGTGCTACCTCAGCTCTCTGGAGAAGAAGTCTCTCTTGCGGGATAACGTGGATCTCCTGGTGAGCCTGGCAGATGTCTACTTCAGGGCAGGTGACACCAAGAACGCCATCCTCAAATTTGAACAAGCCCAAATGTTGGACCCCTATCTCATCAAAGGTACAATGCAGAACAAATTTTTTTTTTTCCTCTCCTCATTCATTAATTTAACAATTATCGTGAACTGTAAGTTGGAATGTCGTCACTTGAAGCTTGTTTTTCAAAGATGACAAAAGGAGGAGCTAGGGATTTGTGTATTTGTTTGACACAGTTTACCATTTTTGCTGTTGACAGGAATGGATGTGTATGGTTACCTGATGGCTCGTGAGGGCCACCTAGAAGACGTTGAGGTCCTCGGGGGACGACTGTTTAATATATCAGACCAGCACGCTGAGCCCTGGGTCATTTCTGGGTGAGTCCCTTAGTGCAGAGGCTTAAAAGGCTCTCACTGAGATGACTGTCCTTTAGGGCTGATTTAAATATCCTGATCTTCCACATTACAGTGTACTGCAAATTTAACACTGTGTTCTCCCGTTAAGTTGTTTTCATCTCTTTTATGCATCTCTGTTCAGATGTCACAGCTTTTACAGCAAGCGCTACTCCAGAGCTCTGTACCTGGGAGCGAAGGCCATCCAGCTGAACAGCAACAGCGTGCAGGCCCTGCTGCTGAAGGGGGCGGCGCTGAGAAACATGGGCCGTGTTCAGGAAGCCATCATCCACTTCAGAGAAGCCATGCGTCTGGCGCCCTGCAGACTGGACTGCTACGAAGGCATGTTTGCTTTTTAAATACGTTTTCAGTTGTCTGCTACCTCTGTCTCTACATTATTATAACAGCTGTTCCCTCACAGGTCTGATTGACTGTTACCTGGCCTCCAATGGGATTAGAGAGGCTATGGGGATGGCTAACAACATTTATAAGACTCTGGGGGCCAACGCACAGACTTTGACCATCCTCGCCACGGTGTGCCTAGAAGACCCTGTGACTCAGGAGAAAGCCAAAACCCTGCTGGACAAAGCTCTGGCTCAGAGACCCGACTACACCAAGGCGGTGGTCAAAAAGGCCGAACTGCTCAGTACGTATGACTGTGACATTCTCGCCAGCATTGACCATTAACATGCCAATATTTTAAGTGTCCGCTTTTGTTGTGACAAGCGTTGTGGTTTTTTTGTGAAGATCGCGAACAGAAATATGAGGAGGGAATCGCTCTGCTCCGTAACGCCCTCGCCAATCAGAGTGATTGCGTCCTGCACAGGATGTTGGGAGATTTCCTAGTGGCTGTCAATGATTACCAAGAAGCCATGGATCAGTATAGTATAGCACTAAGGTAACCAGAGATTGCTTTTTTTTCCTTTTAATGCCTTTAGATGTCTATAAAACTACATTCTTTTTGTACCGTGATGCTAATATCAGTCAAAGTCAAGTCTGTCTTTCTTTTTTCTTTTCCAAGTCTGGATCCAAATGATCAAAAGTCCCTAGAAGGAATGCAGAAAATGGAGAAGGAGGAGAGTCCAACAGACGCTACGGTAGAGCTGGACGGCGACGACATGGAAGGCAGCGGAGAGGATGGAGACCTGGAGGGCAGCGACAGCGAGGCAGCTCAGTGGGCTGATCAGGAACAGTGGTTCGGTATGCAGTGACCCAGGACCACCTCCTCCTAACCCCCCCCCGCAGCCTACAGGAGAGGCCTTCAGCCATCAGGGCGGTGCTCAAACAAGATGAAGCGACCTCTGAAGTCCATACTGCTCTCACACCTCACGTCGTTACCGTGGAGGTTGACACAGACACATTGCCTGCTTCAGAGACCCCCCCCCCCTTCCTCCAGAATGAAATGAGTCTTAAAACTATCCAACACCTTGGTTACTTGTCCTGTAGTGAGACATCTTTTAAAAGTTAATGTTACACCGCTCATATGAATGGAATATGTTACAGAATATAAAAGTGTAACTATAACCAGCTAAAGGTGTACATTAAATTATGATAGCAAAAGCAGGTTCAGGCCCAAAATGGCTGTCATTCTACTCAACATGATAGCAGGGCAAAAATGTTTAATTAATGATGTGTTTGCGGCTGAAACTCACTCGTTTGCCACAAGAGGAAACAAGGTTCAGATGTCAAAAGTATCACATTATTCTGACAGATGCTTGATGTCTGTTCATTTCTAATTCTGCCTCATCAAGGTATGTCATGTATTATATAATTATTATTTTGGTGTGTGTCGTATCTGCCTTTCTGTGTATGGGAAAAAAAAAACCAGTCACTTACTCATTCTTAGGTTGGGAAGTGTTACTTTACCATTTTAAAACAAATGTTTATAGTATTTTGTACATATTTCTAAAAGTGTATAATAAAAATCATGAAACACTTAAGTTGTTTCTCTATATAAAAGAAAATATGAGTGAATAGACAACACTTTATAAAGAACATTGAGTAAACTCTTCATGTATGACAGTTTTATTTACCTGAAACCAAAGTTCATGTGATACATTGTACAATCATCTCTGAAAATACAGTACAGCAGTTAGGCAAAAAATGCCAGTGAAGGGACTGCCTGCCACTCTCATCACCGCACCGCTGCACGTCAGCCTTCCAGATACGGCAAAATCTGCTCCAAACATGGTGCACATCTCAGTGCAAAGCAAAAAAAAAAAAAAAGTCTGTTTTTAAATATCCCATAAAAGTATTTCCTTAGGAAAGATGAACTGTGTTTGAGCTTATTTAACATCTGTACTATCTGACGAATGTCTATTCTATTTACCAATACTATACATCGTCTATTACACAAGTCTGGTAAAACAGATGGCTGATTCAGCAGACATGCACCATGGAATATTGTACAAGTTACTGTACACAGTACTAAGATCTTAGTCTAAAAAGATGGCATGAAAATTGTATCGTAATCTAAGGCTCTTCATGCAGGAGGATGGAAAGACCAATGAGGTGGGGTTTGGCTAGTTTTCAGACATTTATTTGTGGCCATTCTATAAAAAAAAAAAAAAAAAAAAAAGATGTATGAACTTTTAATGAGCCCCGTCTTCAGATTTACTTAACTGACATGCAGCTCTTGTAAGATGTGCTGCCCACAACACACATGCACAACACAAAACAAAACCAAAGTTTCTGCGAGGAATTTAGAGTAGAGGTGGGCTTACTTGGCCTTTGCTGCAAAGACAGAAAGGAAAAGAGAAGAGAAGGAAGAATCAAATCAATGGACACGAGAATCACAGGCCAAAGTCAAAAGCATTTGAGCAGCATTTCAATTTATCAGTATTGGTTTTCATAGACAAGGCAAATATATGTAAAGGCCGTGCTGCGGGCAAGCAGAGAATTATGATCATTTTAAAAAAGAAAACGTATAAATTAAAAAAAAACCAAAAAAACAGTAACAACCAAGTCCTATGTTAAATTAAATGTCAGTGTCAATACATGCCGCCTTTCTACATTCATAACCAGCAATAGAGACATTGTACCAGTCTCAGATGCGCAAAACTCCTATTTCTACTCAGCGTGTACCTGGCACTTAGTGACAATGAAGGCATTTTGAAACAAACATTCTAAATACTTTAAATTATTTTCTCTTACTCTTGTACCACTAAAAAGTATAGATAAAAAAAAAATCCTATTAAAAATATGAGCTGTTATTTGTGTCTTTTCATACGACAGGCTGCAAAGCTGCGACCACGTGAGAGACGGTAGCGCTGGTTGGCATGCAGGTCAATGTGTACTCACTCTGCAGGTAAACAGGTGGGAGGCATTGGAAGAAACAACAGTTAGATTAAAAAGTAAAAAAAAAAAAATAGTCAAAGCACTCACAGGTTTGGGATTATTGGAGCAGGCATGCAGAAAGGCTTTAACATCCTTTAAGTAAACTAGTGTAGTTATGGAGCTTTTTTTTTCTTTTCTTTTTACATCAACGACGACAAAAAAAAAATCTATACAGAGATTTGAGTTTGTGTGCTATATACAGATATTCACACTATTCAATGACATCTTAGCCTCGAGTCGCTCTGATTTAAACTGTTCATATTGTGCTCAGTTGATAAGACTATGTTTTGTTTTTTTTTTTTTTTTACATATTCAAGTACAGTATGTGCACATGTATACATTATAAAGATGACTGTATTCAATGTTGATGTAAAATTAAGAATGAAAATTGAGACGGAATCTCTAAAACTGTAAAAAAAAAAAAAAAAAAAAGTTTTCAAGTAAACAAATTTAAACAACAGGCATTATATATATATAAAAAAATTCTCGGATCACACTGGTAACATATTTGTCCTCTCTTCTCTCTTCACACGAATAAAATTAAAACAATAAGATTAAAAATATGTGCGAGGGCTTTGTCTCTACTGCAAAAGAAACCGGTGCTTACCTCAACACTTCAAATGATAATCTATGAAATGTTTGTTATGACGTGTGTGTAGTAATGGTCATACTAACAGCATTGAGGTAGCTGTGCTCTGCCTAGTGCAGAAAATAATGAATGAACATGATGCACGGAGCTCAAAAGTGACAATAGAGACTCACGCCAGGGCAAATATGTTCACGTCTCTGTCCCCCTAGATTATTAATGTTGTACTATAGGTCCTCTCCACACCAAGCATTCTTATCCCCACAGCCCCTCCCGAAAAATTACAAAATATTAATTATTATAAAATAGTGTAAATTCTCTGTACAGCTCAACACACAGCTCCGACACAGCGGGCGTCTCTAACAGTTCAAAAAAGGGGATCAAAAGAGAGAAAAGCTTGATGGTGAAATACAACACATGATGTGGACATAATGTCAGGCAAAGTCATTAAAATATGACTAAATCCCCTATTCCCCTCCCCCCTCCTAACCTACCCTCCCTCCCAAGATCTGACAGTAGACACCCTGCCGGAGCAGGTGCGGATGTAGACTCTATGTTGTTTTCCTAGTTATGTAACGGTGTTAGATGTTTGTGTGTTAATGTCCACTTCACACTGGTGCACAGGGAGGGTAGTGTACTGGAGTCAGTCAGGGCCAAAACATGGCAGACACGTTAGTGTCGGTGCTGTAGATCCACAGCACCAGAGGCAGGGAGATGGCCACAAAGGGCCAGGAGATTCCCTCGGCACATGCAGACAGAGAGCAGCCTTTGCTGGCCGGCTTCTCCAGCTCTTTACCAAACTCAGAGTAGTTCCTGGCGAAAAACTTTAGCAGCTCATCCAGCAGGATGACAGGCAGGGAGATCTTCAGCACCATCATCCACTGAGTCGCATCCAGAGGGGTGATCTGGAAGATGACCTGAGGAAGAGCATGACATTATTTATTAAATATTCTATCTGCTTGGTATTCTATCTGCTTTGGTTAATAAACACTGACTATGTCTGGGGTTAGATGAGAAGATTGACCCCACAAGCCCCTTTCAATTTCCATTGTGTTTGTAATAAAGCCATACAACCACCAGGGGGCAAACAAAGCTGCTTAACGTCTGAAATTCAACCTGTGCTCTGCAGGAAGCTCCAGGCAACAGTGAATTTTGCATTTGAATCATGTAGTTCCCTCTGGTGATCTGTGAATGAACTGGTGGTGTGTAACTCACAGGCAGAGGTTCCACATAGAGGATGAGGAAGTGGAGGGACATAGAGAGGCAGATTGCCCCCAGCAGCCAGATGTTCTCCCAAGGAGGCATCCTCAGCAGGGACTGGTTCTCTGACAGACTTTAGACAGAGGCGGGAACACAGATGACAGGTTATTTACACAGTTTGCCCTTCATGCTTGACTACGCTCTCTCTGAAAGGCTGCTTACCTGTTTAGAGCGTTGCACATCTCGATGGTGACGAGCACAGACAGGGCCATGGTCATGGGGTAGGGTGACTCAAATACGTGGCAGTCCAGTCCGTCAAACTCTGGGTTGTCCGGGGTGCACTGGAGAAAGTGGCTCTGTGGAGAGGGAGGCAGAGGAGTGAGGGGAGAGGACAGACATGAGTAGGGCTGGGGTGGGGGTTGCGATTTCTCAGACAGGTAGACTTACCAGCTGGTACAGAGTGATCTGGGGTCCATCTTCAGAGACAGTAAACCACCAGGCAGCAGCTCCTACTGTGGCAGCTCCCACGTAACCTAAGAGCAAACACATCAAAATAACATCATGATTGAACTGCTTCAAGTGGCATTAAAATACTCTTATGATAGACAATATTACAACTAACATCCAATGGCCAGGTATCTGAAGAAGAGCCAACTAGAGATGAGGGGCTCCTTAGCATTGCGGGGAGGTTTCTCCATGATGTCGAGGTCTGGGGGGTTGAAGCCGAGGGCGGTGGCAGGAAGGCCGTCAGTCACCAGGTTGACCCAGAGCAGCTGGACTGGGATCAGAGCCTCAGGGAAGCCGAGAGCCGCGGTGAGGAAGATGCTATCAAGAGAAATAACTCTGGTTATCAACTGTACTCACGCTGGAGAAAGTCTGACCATCTAACTCTTAAAAGCCTGATGGTATCTGGGTGCTACAGTATTACCATCTGATGCTGTAGAGACTCACCAGACAACCTCCCCTACATTGGAGGAGATGAGGTATCTGATGAACTGCTTCATGTTGTTGTAAATAGCTCTGCCTTCTTCAACAGCGGCCACGATGGAAGAGAAGTTGTCATCAGCGAGGACCATTTCAGAGGCTGACTTGGCCACAGCAGTGCCAGAGCCCATGGCGATGCCAATCTCTGCCTTCTTCAAGGCAGGGGCATCATTCACACCATCACCTGTCTGTGGACAAACACAGTTTTTAAAGGAGAGTGGTTCGAATCAATGCATGGTGGTGTTTTTCTAGACTTCTTACCATAGCGGTGATCTCATCAAATCCTTGCAGGAACTCAACGATCTTGGACTTATGTGAAGGCTCAACACGGGCGAAGCAGCGCGCATGGGTCACGGCCTCTCGCTGAGCGTAGGGTGTCAGTTCGTCAAATTCTCGCCCGGTGAAGGCCATGTTCTCAATGTCATCATCTTCAGTCAGGATGCCAATGCGGCGGCAGATAGCCACGGCGGTGCCTTTGTTATCTCCGGTGATCATGATGACACGGATGCCGGCTTGGCGGCACAGCTTGATAGAGGCAGCCACTTCCTGCCTGGGAGGGTCTAGCATGCCAACACAGCCGACGAAGGTCAGGTCGGACTGGACAATGAAGGACAAAGATGTGATTAGGTGTTGTCTATTTGTAGAGTGAGTCTAGTTGATCCTACTCAGAAAACATACTACTCTTCTGAGTACATCTTTCATTTTTAAAATTTGTTGAAACATCCTAACGACTACACCAGAAATCAAATGCCGGCTCACCTCATACTCTGCGAATTTGGCAGTGTCGGACAACAGCATGTCCTCCATCTTTGGTGGGCTGTCTCGTGTAGCCAGAGCCAAGCACCTCAGGGTGTCAGAACCTGTCCCGTACTCACGGATCACGGACATGATCTTCTCTTTGATGGCTTTGCTGAGGGGAACTTTGCTGTTGCCCACTCTGACATGGGTGCATCTGTCAATAACTCCCTCTGGGGCCCCCTGTGGGGTTAGAGCAAAGACGTCAAATATTGACAGCAGAGCAGAGGACTGACATGACATCTTAAGAAAAGCTAGGGACACATCTTAAGTTTGGCGTACCTTAACGAACATTTTGCCAATGGAAGAACGGGACTTGTTAGGGGTGCAGTAGACAGACATGGACTTCCTGTCTCTAGAGAACTCCAGAGTGAACTCCTTCNATAAAAAAAAAAAAAAAAAAAAAAAAAAAAAAAAAAGACAGACGGTGTGAGAAAAAGCTGCTGAGTGAGAGCTGAGGAAAAGATGTGCAGTGTGAGCAGAGGGAGGAGGGAGTGCTGTCACTCACGGAGTTGCAGGCATTCGCTCTGTCAATCTTGGACAGGTTGGTGACGTCGGTATCAAACACGTTCATCTTCTCTACTAGACACGTCAGTGCGGTCTCTGTGGCCTCGCCGACCTTCTCGTATACGCCCTTGACCTTAAGACAAAAAGATATTTTTGTCTTCAGAAAACCTGGTGCGGACATTTAAGGTTTTCCCATAGAGTTTATTTCACTTCAACTCATAGATATAGAATTTACTGATTTTATGTACCTCCAACATTTATTTATTATGCATTTTTTTGCCATTTTGGAACACTAGAAAATTTCACATTAGTGCAATGTAAATTCCTAAAGAAACGTAATAAAATATTGGCAAATATTATGCCAATATTTAAGCAATATGCAGGCAGGGTTCAGACCTCATTGAAGTCCAGGGAGGAGTCGTTACACAGGGCGCAGATGGTGGCCAGTTCAACCAGGCCATCATACTGGGAGGATTGCACTTGTTTACCATCGTGGTACCTGATGAAAAAGTACAAACTATCAACCTCTTACCAACATCTAAAACTTTATGAACTCAATTTAAAAACTATTCAAACATTATAGTTGAAATGATACTCACACTTCTCCTTCGGGTGCATAAGTTGAACCTGTGATGGTGAACTCCGTCAGAGAGCAGCTGTCACCCTCTGCTTTGTTCATAATGAACATCTGGGGATTTAAAAAAAAAAAAAAAAAAAAAAAGGAAGAGTGGACATGAAAACAAACAGCAAAACAGCATTTTGAAGATGTTATGTTAATCAGCTGCCAATGACTTCAATGACACAGCAGGTGGCAGCAGACACTGCACAAATCCCAAGTGAACCTGAAGAATGAGAGCTGTGCTATGACTCTAAATTAGTCTGCAGTG
>JANJYQ010051703.1:0-10620 GCA_024605255.1 Rastrelliger kanagurta | reverse complement strand
TTTTTTTTTAAAAGAAATATAATTTTCACATAGAAAATTTCTGTCCAGAGTGGCCATGTTGACAAGATTGAACTGTTATTCTCAGTTGTAGAGATCTGCCTTTGTGTAAGCTTGTAAAGTGGTTAATTCATGTACTTTTGATGACATTAGTTTCCTCAAAGACTGTAACATCAACTTTTATACTGGCATCATGTCGGAGGACATATAGTAATTTTAAAACATTATACAAGATTTAGCTATAAAAGTCATTTGCTATTTGTGTGTCCAGTGTCCAGACTTTGTTGTTCTGTTTTCCTCTTGTGCCCGAGGTGCGGCTCAACTGTACCGACTGCTGCGACTGTGACTTCTGCGTCTGGAAGAACTGCGACTAGAGGAGCGGTAGGACCTGCAGGAAGAGATTTCAATTAAATACTTTCACCCATGGGAGAGATTATGATAGCTAGGATTCAGGACAGTCCACAAAAATGTTGTAATACATTTAGGGCAGAAAATGTCAAGTTAACAGATAAATACAACAAGTAAAACATAAAAGTTATTCATGGTTATGCTAAGGTAGTTGGTGTTCCTTTTGCATGAATGTCTGAATGAGTATGTCACGGTGTTGAGCCACACTGTAAAGTTCACCCACTGGAAAGAAGTAAAGGAAGGTGAAAAGGTTGAACTAAGACCTGCCACCTTGTCGAAGTCTGTTGAGGTTCACCAGGGATATATGTGTCTTACCGGGATCGGCGGTCTGAGCTCCTGTAGCTGTCACTTCTTCTGTGCCCTCGTCTCCTGCTTGCACTCCGACTCCGACTGGAATAGCTGTCAGAAGAGTCTGACCTGCATTAACATACAGCCGTGTGACAGCAGCGATATTATTTTGGGAATATCTCGGAAATGCTGTTTGATTCACATTGATTTCCTTAAGAGAAGCATAAAACATGATGACAATGATGATGATGGTGATGTTTAAAACCCATCGCTAGCTTATTTACTTGATTTAACACAGCACAAAGTGGTCTAAATGTTTGTCTGATAAAATCTTATCAGTCTCAATGCTGTGTATCCTATTTATCAGATTAAAGGCCATGTTGCACCAAACATCGCGTTTCAACAACTAATTATCTCAATATGGTAAATACAAAATTGTGTTTATAACTGAGCTTAAGAGTATTATGCATAAACAATCAGAGAACATTTTAAATACAGAATCGGTAAATTAAGGAGGCTCACAGACCTGGATCTCCTTCGGCGAGTATATGAGCGACTCCTGGAATGACTTCTACTGTATGTTCGACTAAAGATAAAGAAAAAGTATGAGATGAAACAGACTCAAATACTCAAATAAACCATGCCAGTTATATTAAAATACACAAAAGGAAAATTCAATATAAAGCCTTTGAAAAACAATTTTTAATGTGATAGTTTTTTGAATGTCTTGTCTCCTTGGCTGCAAAGAGGAATAAGATACTGAAACCCCAGCTCCGGGGTTTCTTTGTGTGGTTGACCATGCTGAAAACACTTTCCTGTTGGGATCCATTAGTTGCCACAATAGATTCTTAAACCAGTGTTTGAGTGTGTACCTGTAACTTCGGTATGTGCTGCTGCGGGAGTGTGATCGTCCTCTCCCACGTCTCCGGCGACTCCTGCTCCGACTCCTAAAAGAATTAGTTGCATTATAAATTACATTTTCCCTCAAACTAAAACAAGAAGTCTGTATCACAGACACAGATTTGGCTGCTGGACTAAACACCAAATGCACATTTATTAAGTTTATCACTTCACAACAATCTTGTTCAGCTTCCAAAAAGCCTATCTGACATCTACAAAGATATACTGATGATGCCCTTGTGCTCTTCATTTAATCAAACTGCTTTTATTCTCACCTGGAGGAGTAGCTGGAGCTGCGGGATCTACTTCTGGACCTGCTGTAGGAGTGGGACCACCCTCTGGTGCGGGACCGGTGACTGGAAACAGAGCGAGACTTCCTGGTCGATTTCTTCGGGGACCGCGTGTGTGACGTACCCTTGGTCTTTCCTACAGAGGGGGAACTTTCCTCGCTGGAGCTCTCCTGGTTCCTCGGCCTCTGGTTGAGCCGTGCGGTCTTACGGACCTCATCAAACAAAGATCCAGGTCGGACACGGCTTTTGCTTTTAATCTCCATTCTCACCCCCTGCGTGTTTTGGGTCTGACTCTGTTGAAGGTGGGTATTTTTCACAGCAGCCTGTACCACGTTCACATTCTGTAGTGCGGACATTCCTTTCAAAGGCCTCCATTTGAAATTAATGGCAATGCCACTTGTTTTGTCGGCAGTTCCGTCATCTTTCAAGCCTTCAGCTGTTGTTGCAGAGGTAACAGAAGACTGCTCTTTGCTATGAAGCTGAGGTAAATCTTTACTTGCCAGATCTGAAAACTTTGAGGTAGTTTTTAGGGTTAATTCGGAGGCGTTGTTAGATGATTCACTTGTAACTGAAGGTTCAACAGGTGCTTCGGTGTCATGCTCAGGAGTACAGATGTCCATATCATCTAATGACTCCTGCTCCTCCTTGACACTGGACAAGTTAGTATTGTTGGCACCATTCCTGTTGGATGACTGATGATGATGAGATTCAGCTTGTCTGGGGTTTTTCTTACATTCTTTTGCCGTCTGTTGTCCCCTTTCTTCTTCCCTATTAGAATCCTTGTTTAAAGAGCTTGAACTTTGGTACTTTTTATTCATACATTCCACACCAGGCCTTTCTTTGGCAACTCTACCTGGACTATGTTTCTCTCGTTTTGATTCATCTTCGTCTTCCTCCTCTCCGAACTCTAAAGGTGGCTGCCAGTGAAAGGTCTCTTTCAGTTTCTGATGTTTCCTTTTAGATCTCTTTGTCTTGTCCTTACTGCGATGGGAACCACTCTTGCCTTCCCCTCTCCTTTTGTGCTTATGCTTACGCTTGGCTTTCTTCTTGGTCTTGTGCTTCTCAGACTCTGTCACCTTCTCAGGACTTTCTTCTGACTGACCAGAAGCAGCGGTAGTAGCAGCGGTAGTAGCAGCAGCAGCAGCAGCAGCAGTCTTGTTAGCCAGAGCAATCGCTGCCTCCAACGTCTTTCTGGAGGTTTCACAATCAGATTCTGAACTTGCCTCTCCTTCTTCTTTTTCAGATATAGCCAGCGTCTTGCCCGTTATATTTTCTGGATCACTTTCAGAATTCCATCCAGCAAGAGCAGACAACTTCTTGTCATGAAATTCCCTTGACTGACTTCCTTGTTTCTGCTTTTTTAAGATGGAACTGTTGCTTTGGCTTACTTTATCACTGTCACTATCCCATTCAGACCTGCTGTTAAAGTTCTCTGCCTTCACTGAACTGTGGTGTTTTATCTCTTGATCCTGTGAGCTGCCTTTCTCTTTCATTTTCTCCAAAGAGCCACTTATCCTTGAGACATTGATAGTGGGCTCGTTGTTTTCTCTGTTCTCTGATTCTGGGTGAGCATCCTGACAACCAGTATGTGAAATGTACTTATCTAAATGTTTTATCCTCTTCAGAGAACTGTAAAGCGTTTTCCATTCTTTGTCTAATGAATTATTCTTGTTGCTAGTTGTTTTCTGGGACTTTTCAGAGTCCGATCTGCTGCAGGAGGATGACCTGCTGTTAGAGCCACAAGGAGATCTGGACCTGGACTTACTGCAACTTCTACTCCTTGAGCGGCTGTATGAGCGGCTATATGAGCGGCTGTACGAGCGGCTGTAGGACTTACTTCTGGAAGACCTGCTGCGTGAGTGCCGTGCATTTTTGTGTGCTTTGTTGCTTTTGGGGTCACCTGGCAGACTCTTCGGTGTAACTGAGGACTGAGCTTTCTCTGCCACAATATCACCTGTGGAGGAGATGCTACTGGGAGTTACTTTAGCTTTGATTTCCTGAATATGGATGTAAGAGGGTTTCCAGGGCTTTTGACCAGGCTTCCAGCGTGAGGGTGGAGGACTGTCGCTTAGTGGGATCACAGGTACACTTTCTGGGGTGGGGACAGCAGGGACTCTGGAGGCAGATGCGACTTTGCTCTCTGGAAGTTTCTCAGACGTGTGGATCGTGGCATCTGATTCAGGCTTGCTGGCTTTTCGCTTTCTTGGAGATCTGGATAAACTCCTCTTTCTAGATGGAGACAAAGATCTGGATCTGTACCTACATCTCGATCTGGATCGAGAATAGGACTGTGATCTAGATCGAGACCGGCTTCTAGACCTAGAATAGCTCCTGGATCTTGAATAAGATCGGGACCTCCCTCGAGATCTGGATCGGCTGGATGAGTAGGATCTGGAGTAAGACCGTGAATCTCTGTAGGACTGTCGTCTCCTCTGCGATGACGAATGTCGCTGACTTGAAGCAGAATGAGAAGGAGAACGAGACATCCTGGACTTAGACCTTTTCCCTGACGACACTGATCTTTCAACCTCTGATGGGACAGGCTCTTGAGGTTTGTTCTTGGAGCTTTTTTTCTTGCCATGTTTACGTTTTTTGGCCTTCTTTTTATGCTTGGCTTTTTTCTTCTCCTTCTTCTGCTGGCGGCGTGGACTGGACCTCTCAGAGCTGCGGTCTGAAGAGTGATCTGCAGACCGGGACCATGCAGAGTCACTTCTGTCGTCCCATCTGCTTGAGGAATTCAATCTGTTAAGTCAAAAGATGTATGAAGCAAAAAAAATAAATAAAAGAAAAATCAGATATTACAAAATAAAATTTGAATTCATACTTGTCTCCTTTGCTCCATCTCTCGATGCTTGGGGGTTGATAGACTTTTGTTCTCTTCATCTCTTCTTTCCAGTGTGGTGGAGTTTCGCTGCTTCCATGCTCTTCCACAGATGCAGAGCGGGATTTAGACCTTGTGGGAGTGTGATATCTCTGCAGAAAAAGAAAAAAGATTAAGATTTAAGAACACTTAAAATCATGTTTGTTGGGGAAGACTTTGGCTGGATATAACTGGCCTAATCTTGGCTGATGGAGAGATAGGCTCATAGCTGTGTGTTAGCAGACACCTCAAATGACACTGCCATTCCCTGCAACTGCAGTATATCCTGTCTGATAGTCTTCAATTAAAGTGACTCTTCTTCTCCACACAAACCAAGGTGTTTGGCTGCAGCAGTCAAGATGACAGTCCGCTATGAACCATCATCTAACACCACATGCGTGTTCAGTGTTCTCTTACCATGGCGGAGCACCACAGGTACCACCTTTAACATGACACATCCCAAGTGTTTTCCCTGATACAGGTACACTGCATTGGTTGGTGTACTGACAGTGAGGATGTGTAGCTGTGGGCCTTGAGCCACAACTTCATGGAGTATCAGCAGGTGTTGTTTATTGCAGGTAGGGCAGAGTTCCTTTAGGGTGCAGCTCACTAATGAGTTCAGCGAGGTCATTTAGGGTATATGTTTGGTCATTCCCACTGCAGATAATTCCTCTTTTTATACAGAATTCTGCAAAGCTATCTCTGCAGTTGACAGGTAGCTTACTGAGTGGTGTGTCTATGTGGGAGTTGCACCAGTTGTCCATCCAATTTAGCATCCCCACCAGTGTGTTTATGGCCGAGGAGAAGTCTTTGAACGCCTTTGCATCACCAAGTTTCACTGGAGGAGAGTTTAGTATGGTTTTCAATTCTCCCTGAACCAGCTGTTTTGGCTGCCCGTAGCGTTGCTGCAGAGCTTCCATTGCACTTTATTGCACTGTATGGTGTGGGGGTCGTGTATATATCTTTTTGCCATTTGGTAGGCACTAGGCAGCTTAAGGTGGTCAAGTAATACTTGGTATTTATAATCTTCAGTTAAGTGCCTGTGTGGACCAAGTAAGCTATCCAGCCCCCTTTTCAGCATGATGAAATCACTCTCCTGTCCAGAACTGAAGAGAGGCAGTTTAGGCTTCGTCATGTCATGGTGAGTATTGCAGGATTATTATAAGGAGAGATGCATCCTGGAGCTGCAGGTGGAGCAGCCATGGGTGCAAGCTGTGACTAGTGTGGAGCTGGCAGAGGTCTAGTCTCTATATCCAGTCTGTGGTACGGAATGGACAGCTCCTGACTCTATAGATGTTTGATAGAGAGGGGCTGTACAGGAGTTTGGTCTAATCCCTTGCTGGTGTGGAGCAGGTTGGAATCCTAGCAGTGGCCCAGGTAGAGGAGTTGCCTGATGATGACCATATTGAGGATAACTCTGCTGCTGTGCAGGAGGGGCTGCGGCATACCTTGAGAGTGTGAGAGTGCAGACTGGAATGTCTGCACTCTCACACTTTGTTAATGAGAGACTGTTTGCACATGTGCAAAGTGTCTCTCAGTTACTCAATGAAGCAGCTTGCTAAGATGTGTACTCCTCACAGCAGGGAATTCACAACATTAATATGAATACTACAGACCTACTCACACACTTTGTTATGGCTGTGTTTCTTTGCCTGAGGTGATGATGATGATACTATGATTGTCTTGACAATCATTTTAAAGCTCAGATTCGTGGCAAAATATTATTCAGGAAGAATGAACAAAAATAAATAGTTTGTCTCTGTGGTCAAAGAAATGAAAAAGATATGAAGATAAATTCTTAACAGCAGGAGTCCACAACCTTTTTAGTTTGTGACTCCTTAAAGAAAGAGATGTCGAATTGTAACCCATTGTCACTTCAGTCAGCTAGTTTTGCCTTAGACAAACTAAACCAGTCTTGCAGGAGGACTACACAATTTTAGTATGTGAACACGAAATCTGAATGAGGTGACAAATCTCTGATCTTAGTTGAAATGAGCTTACCATTGTTCCTCTTCCTTTGATCTTCCGTCCAGACTTGGAGACAGCTGGTTTTTGGTCAGTTGAAAGAGATGATTCTTCTTTCTCAACTCTTAAAAATTAAGACAGATAAATAAAAAGTCTAAGCAAACAGTCCTCTGATTGTTAAGATAATTATCTATGTATAAATCAAACTGAAAACTGACATCTCTGTTTTATCTTCCTGAGATGGCATGTCCCGTCGCAGCAGGAAGCGGTTTTCTGGCACAGGCGGAATTTCCTCTGGTCGAACTACAGGCTTTTCTCTCTTCCCACCCTGTTCCTTCTCTCCTTCCACTTCGGTCTCTCCCTCCGGCATCTCTTTTTCCATAAGACTGTAACAACATAACACAATGTATAGTGACTCACGAGTACTCAGATTTACAGCTTAAACTGGATCAAAGTGATTGTGTATGTTTCAGATACATGATGTGACTATTTCTATAAGCATGTAAAAGTACGACAATAAACAAGGATAAAAATTACCTTTGCCTAGAGAGTAGAACATCAGTGTTTGTCTCCTTCTTTGATTCCCTCCTTTTCTTTTTTGACCGTTTACTTTTTGCATGCCTCTTGTGCTTGTGATGTTTGCGCTTTTGATCAGATTCACTTTCAGACTCCACTGAAGAGGAGAACTGAGAAGATGTGTCATGTGAATTGAGCGACGAGTCAGCAGAATGTGAGGCTCTTTTCCTCTTCCCTTCAAGAACTAAAGTAAGAAAAATAACAGCATTCATGTCATTTCAATTTATATAAAAAATAAAACTTATTTTTATAAAACAGGATGAATGGCAAATCATGTAAAAATTGAAACAATTTAAAAACAAAAACCACAACCACAGAAGTTCCCAATATAACACTCAAGATTTGGGACATTGATTTAAGGGTTGATGAATAAAGCTACAACACTGATGAATTCATTATAAGTAAAAGGATGTAGGAGAGTTCAAATGTCTGGAGTCATTTTCAGGGTGGTATGACACAGTTACAACAAAGACTTTGTTTTAGTCTTCTCAGTATGTGGGAGGCCATGTAAGCAGACCTGGCAGAGTCAGATGGGTAGATGCCAGCTGAACTCCACAGAGAGGCCCCTGACTGATCCTCATTAACCAGAAGATCAGGTTACACGCCTCATCCTAATTCCAGGATGGGGAACATGCTGGCATCAAAATGCAAACCTCTTTCAGAACAAGTGCAAAGTATGAACCACTTACAACCATACACACAGGAGATGATAACAAGAGAAAACGAAAGGTGCAAGTTTATGCATAACTGCTCTGGAAATTGAGTGATAATATAAGAGCTATATAAAAGAAGTGCTACAAATCCATGTCAGTTTAGTGGTCACATGGAGTACTCCAGTGAGAACAGCTGTGTGATGTTTTCTGTTGCTCTGGAGGAGTTGGGGAAAATAACTTCTGATATAATCAGAGTAATCTCAGGCTGGGCAACAACAAAAACAAATAAGAGTCAAATGCTATCCAGTTGTATTATGGTAAATGAAGGATGTGGTGCTTTTGGAACCTAACATACTAGCAACTGAAAGTCAGGTTATCTCAGCCTCTGCTTTTTATATTCTGGAAAAAAACAGATTCCTATCAGTCCGATTTCATGGAAGTACAAAAACAAACCATTTGAACACATTAAATACACATAAAACACGCATTATTTACAACTGACTGAAGTCTAACGTTCACAGAAAGCCAAACATCACACACACCCGAGCTTAAATTGAGTTACAGTGATTGGTCGGCAATAGGTCCATAACACAACTCACCATCATTGGCAGACTTAGTGATCAACTGTCCACAGTCCATCACTCTCACATCAGCGTATGGTCTGCTAGCTGAATCAGTCTTCAGCCCCTCAATCTTCTTTATTACTTCAAAGCCGGAGATGACCAGACCGAAGACGACGTGGACTCTGCAGGTAGACAGAAAATATTGCTGCCTCATTCACAAACTAGTATACAGTGACTTGGTTACTATTTTGGTAATTTAAAGGACACTGTTGGAAAAGGAAGAAAGAATATGCTGCATATGTGATAGTGAATTTTAGTTAAACTTACCCATCAAGATGAGGTGCCATCTTGGTTGTTCTGTTTGTGGAAAGTCATGCAATCAAGCCAGGGCGGGTCAACCATTGGCAGTAATTGGATCATGAAAAATGGAAAGAAAAGAGGAAAAGAATGAGAATATGTAACTTAAACAAAGTGTGGGTGCTACTATACCATGGGAACAATGTCAAAACAAGGTGCACAATTCGTAAGACCCTCAATGATATCTGATTGTATATCTATTCAGAAATCACTTGAAATTTTGGCTGTTGAATTAAAGACAGTGACAAAGAGGCAATGTAAACCCTTAACAACAGAGTGTTGGTAAATACATTATCATATTTCATACAAAAACAGCGAGTTTTCATTCACGCAGGACTTTTAACTTATGGTGACAACCTGTTTTTGTGATAAAGATAACATGTCACCTGAAGCCATTTGAGAATACTGTTTAAACATTTCAACATTTCACACTTTACTCTGCAATATGCTTGCAAATACAAACTACTGAATGTTAAATACAGTCAGGAGATAGAGAAACACAGCCTTGGAGACACATTACCTTGGAAGAGCAGGATGCTAGAGTTTCTGTAAATTTTACACAAAAACGGCAAGAGAAAAAATGTAACACATTTGTTGGTAAAAGAGATTGAATCCATGTTTCTCTGCACTTTGAAATCTAACTGCACACAGAGAGGGGATGGATCTCAAAACAGAAGAAGTGACAGAAAGTAAAAGCTCAAACAAATGTGACACTCATTCAAAAAGCAAATCAATAATCAGTTAAATGGTATAGTTTTTTTAAAAAAGGGTGCAGAGTGATTTGGTTTAATGAATGTCACTCACATGAAAAACTGTGAGCCATTGGTGTCCTTCCCACGATTGGCCATCGACAACAGGAAGGCTTTGTCGTGTTTGAGAGTGAAGTTCTCATCTGTGGGGAGCAGAGAAACAAGGAACGAAGTCTCAGAAGTGCGTCCTCTAATCAGTGATAATGGAAACAGTTAGCGAAGAGCAAGAAAAAACAAAAACCTGATCATTGCCTCACCAACCTGCCCTTCCCAGACATCTGGAAAACTACACATTTTGTTTCGCTAATCTTTACTTGATTTAGACTTTTAACTCCAAATCATATATTTTACACCATTCAGGCCAAGTTTCAAAGAATATCATAATGTTTAAAATTTAATATGCTATAATAATCAAACAGCTTAGACTTGATACTTGCTTGAAGAGAGAATATTGCCTTTTTTCCTTATGAAGTTTACATTAACATCACTTTGATATGATGAGTTGGCTAATATTCACAAGCTATGCTGTTGAAAAGTCAAGGAACACTTTACAGGCCCTTTAATCTTATCTTTACTTCCTGAGTAATTTGCAGGTTTTTAACAGTTGGTTTTCCAGAGGGTGGTGCAATTATTATATCGTTTGACACTGTAAAACATGTAAAAGTATTTTCTGCCAGTTCAAGTGTTAAATGTTAAGAGTGTTAAGTGTAATTTTTGCAAATTAACAACTACATATGAATTGGCTGTTACACTTTCAAATTGCATCACCTTCTCTGTAAAATACTCTGTTAATTAACCTTTAAATTACCAGTAATTAATCACAATTCCAGAAAATATGTATAAAATTAAGGAATTTGTAAAAAAGTGTTTCCAAAGTCAAATGATCAATATCCATATATGTTTATAAGTACATATTACAAAAAATATTCATCTTTGATCATCATGTATCTAAAGCAAGTTTCAAGTCTTAATGTTTGCAAGCAAGGATTTCCATATCCTATGAGAATAAATCAA
>JANJYQ010051589.1:1764-15875 GCA_024605255.1 Rastrelliger kanagurta | reverse complement strand
TTTAGTGTCAATAAATCTTAACCTGAACCTGTTAGTCGCTTATATTTCATCTTCTCACTTGTCCACACCAATACAAATCTTTGTCTTTTAGCACACAGTTGGTTTTAGTTAGGTTTTATAGACCAAGCATGATCCATTTTACACAGTTCCACCATAACATCAAACCTCACCAAAACCTGACCTTGTTCAACTTGTTAAATTAGTATCTAGTATTTAATCTCCTCCATGCAATTCAGTATGGATATTTATATAATTTTGATTTCTCTTCATTTGGTTTCGACTAAAAATTTGAGATTCTACAAGGCATGAACATATTTTCAATGGTTTCAATGGTTTTGTTCTGTTCAATGAACGGGTCAATATGAACATGTTTATGTTTTCTCGTGCAGAGGGCGCTGCCTTCTGATGAAGCTGATGACAGCCCAATGTCGGAGGGAGGAGACGTCTCCGGTAAGGGGAAAACATGTTTGTCTCTGTTCACACATAAAAGAAACTACTTGAATTGATAAAGGAATTCTGAAACAGTAGGCAGATTGTTTAAAATTGCTCTCACTCAATTTGTGCATGGTTTGAGGTTCTGGAAAAGATTTCTCAGAACAAATTAGTCAGGGTTGTGTTGGGTTTGAACCGAGAAGCACATGTTGGCAAACAGTAATTGCAGCCCAGGTGGTAACTTCTAAAGACTCAAGACATACAACTACGACTAAAAGTGTGTTTAATAAAAATAAATGTAGGGTTTGAGGAACTCACATCAATCAAAACAGCATGGTTGTCTTTACCAGGGTTTTACAACAATGTTAATGCTTGTTCCTTCAGGTTAGGTTTGATTAAGTTAGTTCAGTGGACTTTGGAAAATTTGGAAGTCAGTGCTAATCATCGCCACATCAAGGGAAAGAACAGAAAGTAAATAGCTAACAGACAAAATCAAAGAAATGTTGAAGTCATATTAATAATTTAAGGAAGTGAAATGCAGTTGTAAAAGGGGTAATAGGTGAAGACCTGACAGGGAGATGTAAATTATTTCCATAGTGTTGGAGCAGCCAAGGAAAAAGCTGGGTCATATTTGGACGTTGACTAGGAACTTGGAACAATAAAGAGATATTGATCAGAGGATCTGAGGGATCTGTATGTAGATGGGAAGTCGGTCTATGCAGTAATTTAAAAAACAAACAATTCTTCATGTTTTACTTCAACCAATTAAGAGAGCTCAGTATAGAGGAAACTTAAACTTCCCTCTTAGTTTCAGTGGGTAGCCATAGTTTGAATAGAGCTTTAATGATTAGTTGATTAATTGAACAACAAAAAATATTTATTTAGATAACTGATCACTTTAGTCAGTTTATTGTGCTGAAGTGCCATAAAATTTGTTTCCAGTTGTCAAGTTAGTCAAACTTTTAAATCCTTCTTACAACACCTTCCCAATAAAAATTAATTGAAAGAAAAGAGTAGTAGATTATTTTGAATATGTCTTAATGTTTGTGTGGTGCCTCTTTATTGCAGACCTGCCCACTTGTCTGCTGTGTGTATGCCTGACTGGCTCAGTGTACTGTGAGGAGGTCAGTCCAGACATGACCAGTGTTCCCACCTTGCCAAAGGAGACAGCCTATCTGTATGCCCGCTTCAACAAGATCAAAAAGATCCGCGCCAAAGACTTTGCTGACATTGGTAAGTTGAAAAACAGACCTGTTGATTAGTGAGCTATGTTTGACTAGTCATACTGTCAAAGACTCAAAGTTGGTGGCACATGCTTGATCAGATTCTTTGTCTTGTTCCTTCTATGCAGCATTTTACTATTTAGAGAGCCCTTTTATGGCTGTCAGAAGTTAAAGGGGCACTACATCAATTTTACATGTTAAAATCAGTCATAGTTAGGCATATTCAACCTGTGAAAAGAACTGTAAATGTTTTGACAGTGACAGTTATGCAATTAGGAACATCTTAACTTTTTAGAAACTACCCATTTTAAAAGAAATCCTGTATTACAAACAGGAGGTGTGGAGTTTGAAAGACCTGTGTGTTGTTGTCTCATAAAAATATCTTTTTAGCCACACTGGTGGTGTGTCGGTAGGTTGGTCCATGCCTTTGGTCGAGATTGAAAGACCACAGCAACTATTGGATGTATTGCCATGACATTTTGTGGTCCAAGGAGAATATATCACACTGACTAAAGTAATTCCCTGATTTTTCCTCTTGCACCACCATGAGGTTGACAATTGCGGTTTTGTTTTGCCACAACAACTGCTTAAGTGATTGCCATGTAATTGTAATTTGGCACAGATAACCATGGTGCCAACATGTAATTTTGTAGTTCAGAAGCGCCACATATGTTATGCATTTGGGGTGGCAACTTTACAGAGATGTTAGTCCATGTGACAGTAATCTGTGATCTGGATTTATCACAAACCAAAAGTAGCTTTCTAAAAAGACAAGTTGATATCTACAAAATACATTTGGGGTTGTCCATCTCAATAGTGTATTAATCAAAAATTAATTTATATTGTAATATCAACAATGATAACAGTTTTTTCTATCTGTCCACAGTGACTCTGAAGAGGATTGACCTGACGGGGAACCTGATCTCAGAAATTGAAGATGGGGCATTCTCCAAGCTAACCCTGCTGGAGGAACTGTCTCTGGCTGAGAACAGACTGGTCAAACTTCCTATGCTCCCTGCCAAGCTCACATCCTTGAATGCTAACAACAATCTCCTCAAAACCAAGGGTGTCAAAGCTAATGCTTTCAAGGTATACATATTCCCCTCTCAATTATTCAATGTGTCTCAACCCAAACTGAAGGATAGGTACTGGGGAAAATCAAAGCATTTGGCAAGTGATCTGCATCAATATGAACAAACGAACCACAGCTTCAATGAAATTTTAAAAAACTGACATTGATGAGCTCTGCTCAGTTGTTTCATACTGAATCCTTTCCTGTAAATCCTCTCTCTGTACAAATAGTATACAACAGATTCTATGCAGGAACATCTAAGAAAGCCATTACAGGGACTTACAGCTTAACATTTTGGGAAATACAACAATCTTCATTGTAGCAAGATTAAGATGAAGATTGAAATTGTGGTTCAAGGGAGAGTTACATGGTGAACAACAGTCCACCAGTAATTCTGTGCAGTGTCTCTAGTCAAAGCACATGTTGTCAGTCTGTAAACACAGCTTTTGGTTTTTGCTCTCTGTTCAGGCACAGTGGTACCAAACCCAACAAACTCAGTGCCACAAGAAGACTTCAGCAAGCTGTACATAGTCATAGTCGTTCGACCACATAGCTCACCCTAAAATTACCATTGCCTTAGGACCCTCTCACCCCACACAAGGTGTTAATTAGTGAATTTCATTGGGTGTCTATGCTAAGATAATCACATCCTGTCTCCAGCTTTTTATTTAATGCACAAACATGTGCTTGACATCAATCTTTTCATCTCACTCACAAAAATAAAACTACAAAGCATGTAAAGATATTAACAAATCTATATAACTGTTGTCACAACCATTCTCAAAGTGTATCTAGTTAAGCAGTGTGTTGATTTCAGTCAGGTATGCTGTATGCAGTATACGTGCAAATACACAACTAAAAGCAGCTGTTTAATCCACGTGGTCTTCATGGTGTACGTACCCCCCCCCCCTTCTCCCAACAGAAACTGACAAAGCTAATGAACCTTTTCCTGGCTGACAACCAACTGGAGGCTGTACCACACATCCCAGAGAGTGTTAGGATCTTACATCTACAGGTTTGTATATTTCATTGAATAAATAAACATGAATAAATTTACTTCAGAAACAAGGTTACAGAAGTGATGACTGTGCCAGAAAAAATGTTTCTCACTCTGCATTCGCACTGTTTTAATTTTCTCCAGAACAACAACATCACTGAGGTCAACACAGACACCTTCTGTAGGTCCAACGATACCTACTATCTACGACCGAGCCTCAGTGAGGTCCGTATGGATGGTAACCCTGTGGTGCTCTCCAAGTACCCCGACAGCTTCACCTGTATGAAGGTACTGCCTGTCGGACGGTACCGCTGAAGAGGCAGAAACTTTACTGTAGCCCCTTTGATGCTGATGGAGCAGTTTTCCCGCAACAGAGTGCTGGGGGGATACCGCGACGTTCTGGATTTTGGGGCACTGGTCCCATGGTTGGGATAAAGGTGTCAATGTTTTTACTTCAGTAAACCTACAAACAGCTTTTGACATTGTCAGGTCAAAATGAAAGTGAAGGTGTAGAATTGAAGGAATTTCTCTACTTATCTAATGGCCTTCATCAGTTCTACTGACTGGTAGGGCGTATCCAGCATTTAAACTTCTGCAGGAAGTTGTACAAGAGCGTCCTTGAGAGTCATCAGTCACCTGAATTGGTGCAAAACTATCCAAGAAGATGTGTGAAGTCCTCAATATGCTCCAAACAAACTATTCATTTCAACCTTGTCTAAAAAGCTTCCTGCCATTGCCTCATCTTGGCCGCAACCCAACTGCCTTGCTCCTTACAGAGCATGTCCGACATCATCATTGATTCAGCTATCTTTAAAAGGGGGCTTCAGATGCTGTTAAATGATTTGAAACTTTGTTTGAAGTATACTGAGGCCTTGACACTGGGACTGTAAATGGCAGATGGCCTAAAAGGTTTAGGTCACTTGTTCAGAAGACACCACAGGTGAGGGGCCTTGTGAGTGTCTTTTTCATGCCAGTAGAACTTGCGTAACCCATTGAATGAGTGGAGAAGCGTCAGCACCTCTAAGACTACGGTCCAATTATAGTTTCATTTCGACCTGACGCTGTACCCGGATAAATGAAAACAATTTACACAGACAGCATGTGACAGTGAACTAACACAAACCTGCAGCCAAAAACCAACATGTTTGCTTGTAAGTATCTGTACTTATTAGTTTAAGACACAAAAAAATCAATGCTCTCAAACTCTTCGTGAAATGAATATAAAATAACTATTTTGTTACAATAAGTAACTATAATTGCTAAAAAAAAAAAATCAAGATATTGCTGCAAACTTCTAAATATTCTTACTGCTTTTCCTGACCTAAACGAGTATCTTTGACATGTAAAATTTATCATCTCAACATTTTACATTACCAACGAAATGTTTCAGAATACTGCACCAAGTAAAATATGTCCAAAAACAGCTGCAGACCCACATGTTTTCGTAGATAGCCTTGCAAAGTTAGATCACTGTTTTCACCTCGCTCAACAGGCATCCCACCCGGACAGCCATCACTGCAACAACGATGTATGACTGAAGTGCAGATTTTGATTATAAGCGTTAATGCTGTTGCAGAATTATTCTTTATTTAAAATTTTTCGGACTAGAATTGTAGTAAAAGATTCTGGCTGCCATTACACCTAGAAGTAATACTAAAAGTGTAGACAACCCAATGAAAAGATTAAAGAATTAGGAATATTTTTACACATTCCAAAAAAAGCATTTTTGCAGTGAATATTTTATAGAACCCTTGCATCAATGAGAATATAACAGAAATTAAATCATTTCAGTCGCAAAAAAGGAATACTTGATACCTGCAGGTTGATTCTTTTTCTTATTTTTTTCAAATGAAGCTTGTCACATGAAAAAAGGGCACTTAAAAGAAAACAGCCTCAACACAAATTGTATTTTACTTTGAAATTTCTGGCATATCAGACTGTTGATCCAAGCTAACTTAGACAGCTTATCTTTAGGTTATCTGAAATGTTAGCAGGAATAGTCTGAAAATGTTTTTTAGAATTAACTTATGTCTTTAAAATAACTAGAAATAAACACAACACACTTTGCCATTGTGTGAATTCATTTGACTTTTAATTATACCATTAAGAATAACTCTGCATAAGGGCAATGGCTATGTAAACTTTCCACCTGCAGGCTTTCTTAAGTACTGTGTGATCTATCCTCACTTAGTTTTTTAATTTATAGACTCAAGTTAAAATGAACTGGGGAACAACGTATCTATGAACAATAGTAATGTGAAAGTTACTCTTCTATATTTTGTCTTCTTTTAAAATGTCTTGCTTGTGTCCCTAAATCTTCCCTTTCAGTAATAACTTGAGAAATTATTACTTTTGTGAATAAGACAGTGGTGTACAGGAAGATGTGTATGTGACATGGCTTTTTGTTTAAGATATTTTAATAAAGTTAAACTTTTTTTTTTATTAAAATGTGTTTGAAATCATTGTTCGAGTCTACTTCACTTAAGTGTTAATTTTAAACCTTAAGTATAAGCAGGAAAATGTATTTATACGTGATGCAAGTTTCACACTTTTATTACATACCAATGTTATGTATTTGTAACAGTTTTTATTGTTTCATTCACTTTGCCCTATACTGAATAATGATAAATGGAAGGTTGCCCTTGTCTCATTGACTTATAAGGAGACTTGTAGCTTGCTTGTGACTGTTTTGTTTACATTCTTTCACTCATTGACACAGAGAGCAGTGAGAATAGTGACCAGAAGGTTTACAGTTACATACTTAATGCATTCTCCACTGACAACAAAAAAACACAAGCAGCCCAAGCTGGCCACTCTCTATGGTATCTCCATGAGGCCGATGTGTAGTAACATTTTTAAAAAGATGCATATCAGTCACTAGGTAGCGGTGGAACGTACAGTGTAAACCTACCCACCATAGCTACATTGCATCCCTTTAACAGAGAATTCATACAACTTACGCGTCATCACCACATGAGACCGCTACTCCTACAGTCAAAGCAAGAAAACTCATGTCCACATAGAGTTTCAGTCCCAGTGTAATTTTCTAAGCCCTTTTCAACCCCTACTGGTTGAAATATTTATTACACCCCCCTACAGTACTAAAGTTTTCCACTGACAGAACTGTACAAGCCACTGACAATGGCAGACTTGAAGACAGTCTGAAGTTTTTTGGTTTACTTTGAGTCCTTCAATAACTGCCTGAACTACCTCGCATGGTAATTGATGTGTATGGTGTCCGCTAAACCAATATCAGTAGGAATGTCAAAGATATGTCAGGTCATTTAGAAACAATGTCTACATTACATAGTTTGTAAACCTGAGAGCGTGGGTAAGTTAATATTTACACTGTAAAATGTCTTGTTCAATATGTACAGTACAAAATTTTTATGTTGGACCAAAAAACAATATATTTTCATCAAATGAGTTTGGCTTTTGAATATGGACACTGGCCAGGACAGTCTTCCAGTCTTAGCTATCATTATTAATTTGTCCTTCTAAAGTTGACATGTTTAAGTCTCTAATAGCATAGCAACAACACTAACTGCATTACACCATTCCCCATGGATGACTGTTGAGTCTGTGCATGTTTGTGCATCTGTGTGCAGAGATGACTAATACTAATATGTCCACAATGGATGGTAATCAGTGATTGGCCACATGCTCGTAAATAGTTGTGGTTTGTAACTGGTATGTGCCCAACTATCATCTGCAGCCCAGTGAAACAGTGACTGGCTGGTTAATGTCATGGTTAATGTTAAGGTTCCTGGCCTGGATTGTGTTCTATATTTTTATTTGTTTAATCTTCTAGGCACATGTTCATGTCTGTGTGTCATTAAAGCATGGAAATCAGCATGCACAGCACTTCCCACATTACAGCAGAATAGTTACAATGGGAATTACATTTTTCCATAATAACACTGAAGAAAATGCAAGTAAAGCAAAATAAGAGTTTAGAGCACACAGGCCAGTATGGAAAATGTGGGTTAATCCTCCTTCAGTCCCGCCAACTTGGCAGAACTTTACATTCTCCAAGTAAACAGGAGAATAGGTTCCATATTGCTTCTGCAGCTTGATTTACTATTTGACATTTTACTGCTACCTCTTCAGTAAAGTCACACCATGATACTAACCACACCCACTGCATTAACCTTAATTTTTCTAATCTTTATCAGGCTGAATCTATGCAGTCCACAAACGGTAGTCTCTGCTCAAAGAAGCACATTTGGGAGGCGTCACTATAATTTTGGCATGGTTAGAAAGTCTGACAACCATCTTTTATCTTTAAAATGATTCTCTACAATCTGCTCAATAGAAGAAAGCATGCATACACAGGTTAAGGCTGCTATACCTCAAAAGAAATGCAACTTTTTCCTGTTTTCAGACAATGTAAAGAAATGTCTACATATTATATGTATACTATCTAGAATAAATTGAGCATATATCAATCATCTAGCCATCTATCCATTTATCATCCTACATATCTAGAGTATCTATCTTTAATATCTAGACTATCTATGATCCCTAGCTATCACAGTGGTCTCCAAATTGGCTCCAGCAAAGCTACTGCCCTGCATGTTTTAGGAACCTCCCCACTCTAAAACACCTGATTCCAATTATTAACAGGTTATCAAGCAGCTGAAGCTTGTCAAAGGGCTTGATAATGAGTTGACAATTAGAATCAGGTGTATTAGAGTGGAGTGGGGTGGTTCCTAAAACATGCAGGACAGTAGCTCTCCAGAAGCAGAAGTTGGTGACCACTGATTAAGAACATCATATCTATCTTGTCTTTTATTATACATATATACACACACATCTGTAAAACAATTTAAACATTCATCCAGTCACCTATCTAGCTACTCAGTCTCTTTGCTGAATTACCTCCAGACGACCAGTATTGATAAGGATTTCCATACACAGGTTTGGGAGCCTACATTGGATCGCATGGAATTTAAGGTATGAGTTGTATGTTCCACTTTGGGAGCCTTTTTGCTGGTGCTTAGAATTATAAAACTTGAAGCCAGCTCCTTCAAGGCCACAAAGGGACCCCCTGACCTTCTGGACTGACCCTCCAACCTCTACGATTGTCAAGAGAACAAGGTTCCCTCATTGATAGATGAGGGCGATACCCATCCCAGTCAAGCAAAGGTTAAATGGTATTACAAGCCTCTCAAGCTCTCATTTTTGGCCTGACTGCCCTCACACTGACTGATGGACCATCTGGTCTCCCAGCTGAAGGAATTCAGGATGAACTGAAGCATGTTGTCCCCCACAAATAATGCCAATGCCATTGAGCAACACGTGTAAAATGTTTCCTCATGTTTCTGGATTAATATATAAACAATTAAAGAAAAGCTGCAGCAATCTCAATGGGCCAAAAGACTATGCGGTTTCAAGAAAATGTGATCAGTGATGTTAAACACATTGCAGAAATTGGAGAAAAGGACCAACTTCACCAGATCCAGAGTTGGCCCTCTATAGTCATTGTGAAGAACAAATAGTTTGTCGTGTCAACAACAACACACAAATGATTTAACACTATGGAAAGAAGATGAGTAAGGATGAGCTTGCCAGTTTAAAGTCCGATTCAGTGCCCGGATTTAAATCACTTACCTGGAAGTGCTGGAAGGTTCGGCATCGGTCGTCACATCTGTCTGAGTAAGCCCTTAGGGTCCTGAAGAACAGCAGAAGATCCTTGCTCTCCTCCACCCTGAAATGTGATTTACATACATAATAAAAATATTGTTTATTTTTCATAGGGAAATTTATTAGTTCTGTCAAAGTTGGTGATTATAATTATCAGTATAGGTCTAATAAAATATCCACAGCAAAAACTAAAATGTGACGATACGCATTGTTGAGCTGAAAAACAGATGTCAGCATAATGCAAGTGTCATCAATTACGGCTCCCAAAAGGTAGCACTTTGTTTGAATGAAACTAATCCCAGAGAGTGCTATTAAATGTTACCCATTAACACCACGGACAGTCAGAAATCTCAACTGCAGCCTGAAAATGTTGAGAAGTCCAACGCAGACTAAATATCAACATACATCAGCAGCATGTAATGAGCATATGATGAACACTTGCATCCATGTTTTTCCTATGTTGGCTTACACACCAGCAGATAACCATCATTGCAAGTCAACGAAAGTATTGGCAAAATTGGAATTTTGCACTAATCGTGTCAGTTTAGAAAAATCATGGGACCAAGTTGTTAGAACACATCTTGAGGAACATGTCCATCCACTCAACAGTTGTTGGGATACTCCACTCAAAACTAAAGTAGTAAAGCTTTGGTGCTTTAACAAAGTATTGCAATTAATAGGGTATGTTCAAAAGGCACACATCTTGAATCTCCAAATGCTCTATATTTCACAAAAAAAAACAAGTAGAGTAGATGAATATCACAACAGCAATAGCAAAAAATGTTTTGGTCTGGTTCACTCTGTCTGACTGAGCCTGGGACATTCTGTTAAAGGCTTTTTCAGAGTTTTCCATGGGGGCCCGGGGCTACACGGCAGCCGGGTGAAGTTTCCAGAGACTGTTATTCCACATAGAGCTGATGGAAACATGGCAGCACACTCCTATATAATGGAGCCCCACCAAAAAGACAGAGACAGAGAGACAAAGAGGGAGAGAGAGAGACAGACAGAGAGAGAGGCGGGGGGGATTCTTGGTTTGATATTTTTTAATTGAACTAATCTGGTCTTACTAGTTCTGATTGATGCAGTTTGATAAATTATATTTTCACTGTGGAACCAATTAAAAGGTTGTCAGTGCAAAACCTTCTGTAGTGATTCTAATGAGGCATGTGGACTTGGAGAGTTTTAGTGGTTTTTAATTCATCATCCAAAAGAAGCAATAAAGTTTGTTTGCAGCAAACTGTGCCAAAGTGAACAAACTAATTAAAGAAAAACTCTTGACTTTATACTACATTGTAAATAACTATAGATATCAGTCACTACAAAGTCAAGAGTCTGTGATGTGATGTGTGCAAAACAATCAAGCAAATTACTGTCACTGGCTCTGTGTTCCCAATCTCGTGCAGTGGCGTCTGCCTGACACACAACTACTCTCCAGAGACTTAAAACGACATCATTGGTAATAGTCTTTGGATCAGTTTCTCAATAAACTAACAGATGCTCGGAGCAGTTAACTTAATGTTGCCATATCTATTAAAGAAAGATTTCACTCTTTCATTTCTTTAAGTCAACTGACAACCACCTTTAAAGCTATGCTGAACTCATCCAAACTATTTGTGTGGCAATGTTTCTGTCACTGTATTTCTGGCTCCAGCACAATGAAATGACAACCCAGTTCTTTACCCCACCCACAAAACTGACTGAATGGGGTTTTGTTTTCAACAGGGGAAGCATACATATGAAATTTCAGAGTCTAAAGGGTAGATTTCCATAAAACTTGCTGATTATATTCATGCTCCCCAAAAGACTGAATCCCTTTGGTTTTAATGACCCCATATGCATAAAATAAGATGTTGCAGCCCTAACCACAAACAAAATCAAAGCCTTTTGTTTTCATCATTTTGTTTTCATCTTTCAATTTGAAATACTTGTTTTGAAAAACTAGTTTAATGACACTGTGTATCAATGTATCCTGTAGGTATTGTCATGTCCTTAAAGCACCCTGCATTTTGAAAGTAAGCCTCTCTTTTAGCTTCAGAGTTGACTGAAATCTCATGCTGCCGTCCTGACCTCTGCACAGTTTGGCTTCACACTATCAGTCTGGTTTGGACCAGGAAAAACAAACTGTACTTCAGAAAGCCGCCAGTTTGGATCAGTGTTTCTACAACCGCAGGCTGAGAGTCAAAATGGTTCATGGATCAGTTGGCGTGGATTCCCACATGACAAGAGCAGCACTGTGTTTTAATGGCAGAGGTTCATGAAGACAGTTTGACATCATTCGATGTGCCTTGAGTCCCCTAAGCCCATCCCACAATGCACTGTATCAACAGCATCTCCACATCACAGTGTGTTGCTGACAGTTGAGCAATAACAGTTTCCAACTCCTCTGCTAATTAACAGTTTGACAAAAGTGAGACTGCTGCTACATTAGTTTATTTAATATTTAAAAGGTGCTTGTGTTTGAGTATGATGTGCTGCCACACTAGTGTTTCCAGGTTGTTTTTATAGAAAAGAAAAAAGAAAAAGAAAAAAGAGAGATTAAGACTAGTCCTAGACTAAAGACAAGATTCTGTGAAAATATCCATTGAGAAACAAGTCTGGTCTTGGATTATACTTAATCCCTGTCCAGGAAATCAGCCCCAGAACAATAATTAAAAACAGCTACATTTCTTCTTCTTTGTCCTCTTTTCAGTTGGCAAACACCACAACTGCATATCACAGCCAAGAATCTGGTAAGAAGTGGGACAGGCAGCCCATTTGACCTTTGTTCTATATTCTTGTCAGACAACTTGAACTTCAAATGTTGATTTAATCGCAGCTCATAAACACAAAATGTTAATCTGCAGTCATTCCAAAGCTGCTGTGCTGTGGTGCTAATAAAATCATTACTTTATGATTATGACTTTTTTTTTTTTTTAACAAAATCAAAGAAGAAAGTTTTCCTCAACTTTATAGCCCTACACCCATTGACCCTCACTGGGCATGGTTACATTTTTTGCTCACAAACTAAAACAGCAAACTGGCATTTAAGATTTATTCACCATTCTGGACGGTGAGTGGTGAGAAGAAACATCAGCTTAGTGAGAATGAAGGTCTGAAACAATGAGAAATGAGAAATGTTTCTAAGTTTAGGGGTACTTCCCTTCAACACCATCTGTCCCATCTGTCCCCTTATGTAAAACACATGTATCAAAGCGTTGAAGGCAATAATACAATGCTATAATATTACATAAAATGCAACAAAAGAAAAACAAAGCGGTCTTGCTGCATTCCTACATAATTATAGAAAAATGGTTGCTTCCAGTTTCAAACCCATGCAAATATTTTTTTACATATTGAACATTTAACCATGCTTTTAACACCAGATTTTAACCCTTTAAGTTCCAGTGTAATATAAAACAAAAAACTACACCAGACTTTTGAAAGCCAGGTGTAAACCCTCAAAATGGTTCATGTGTCAAGCACATAACTGCAACCTGAAGCATCATTTTAGGTGTCAAGTCTGTTTTCTTCAGTTTTACACATGCAACTACTACTGAAGCTCAGCTGACACGCTGCTTTCACTGTGCAGCCAGTGTAGCCACATAGTAACTTTAAATACTAACAAAGTTAAGAAACCACTTCAGAAAGACAGAGGAACAGATGTGGACTACATGTGTTGGCTGAATAAAAATAACCAACAAAACTCCTAGTGTCTGTTTATCTTTAACAGTTCAGACCAGATTGATTTAACAAAGATTATCAGTCTGATTTGGACTGTAAAACTCACTCTCACACACACATATATGTACACACTCACACACACACATATATATATATATATATATATATATATATATATATAGACACACACACACACACACACACACACACGGGGAAAAGGCAGCAGTGTGTCAGAATCATTATCTCCAGTATTTTTCCATCTGTTGTTTGCCAGATTCTGCAGACTGCACCACACAATCCAGATGTGGTTTGGCCTCAGATATATAGCAGATAGAACTTCAGACTTCTGCTCTATAATGCTGGTCCGCTGATAGGACAGATGCTTTCTTGGTGATATATATAGGAAATGCATTTATGCACACAGAAATAACATCTATGACACATCATGGCCATATTAACACAAGTAAGAGAGGTTCACTTGGATCTATAAAGGACTAAAGAACAAAGCAGGTGCTCCTGATGCCCAGGTGAACACCACCAACGAGAGTGAGACTGGAGTCCATCATTAACTAAAGACGTGAAATATAAACTGTCTGTTACATATATGACAATGTTTACTGTACTACTAATACTTTATATCTTGTAATTTATATAATAGATACACTCAACAACCACTTTATTGGAAACACCTGGGCAATCTAATGCAATCCAATACTACAGCTCTGCCATAAATTCTACTTTTACAAACGTTACACATTCCCGGTGTTGACTTTAACAAAAAGGTGATAATTTGACTTAATGCTTAGTATTGAGGTCATAGTGAGTGGTGGTGCACTGTTATCATTGTTTAATATTAGGGACGACATTCAATATAATGCACCATAGTACACCAGCATCACCCATGTCATTTCAAACCACCAGATGATGCACTTATTTTGTGTTATGATAACAGAGGTAGAGCAGATGTGTATCATTTGATTTGACCTGATCACATATTTCAATATATGAGTGTAAAGTATATTTATGCTGATGAGCAAGTAGAAATATTAATACAGCAATGAGAGATGTGCTTGAGGTCATT
>JANJYQ010051508.1:5393-19490 GCA_024605255.1 Rastrelliger kanagurta | reverse complement strand
TTAACTGGCTTCCTGTCCATGTGATGCTATCAGTGTGATGCCTCCTGCAATATTACAGTCTTTGTGTTTGCAGATGGGTTGTGTATGGTGTGTCATAATGGCACAAGTGTCAAGATAAAAACCAAGCAGACACTTGTCTGACGAGTGAAAAAGTGCATATCGCTGATGGCTGTATTTGTTGGCAGAGCATGATCTCTTGTTTAGATTTGATTGCCTCCTCGAGGGAAGAAGTGCGATCTGTTTTGTCAGAATATTCGAGACATTAAAGTCTTTCAATTCTACCCCCTCCTGCTGCGTTTCCCTTCAGAGATGCCAAAAACAGAGCCGTGCTCTACCACCAGCCTCGGTGACCCAGAAAACACGGGCAAAGGCTGAGAGTTGAGGAGGGATTGTTGACAGTCTGGGGGTGAGAGGGAGACGAGGGTTCAGAGGGTTCGGGGAGGTTTCACTCTAGCTGCTGAATATAAAGACGCATCAGCTAAAGGAGTATCACCTGACCCCTCAAGCTTGACCGCAGTGATAGGAAGAAACAGAACCCTGATCTATGAGGCCAAAATACTCTTAAAACACACACGCAATTTTGGTTCTTCAGTGCAAAACTGCTGAAGGATCTCTCAAAAGCCTTTTAAAGCATATTGCACTTCTGGCACTAATCATAAAGCAGTGCTGCTTATCAACGGTCGTCTAGGCATTTTAATGGTTTGACTGTTTTTCCTGCGTGAGAACTTTTCTTCTGTAGAGAGTCATTTTCTTAAGAGGAGCCACAACTATGCCTCACTATGTGCACAAGCAATTGCCTAAAATGCAATAAAACATGGGTTATGGTTAAGGACAGAGTTATGAAGATTGCGGATTAATTCAATTATAAAAATCAAACTAATCAACAAACTGCATTTTACAGTGAATATGGTTGTTATTCTTTCAAATGGTGGCTGATTATGTTCCTTTTCTTACATCAGAAGGAGACCGACAATACCACATTGATTGGCTGCAAATGGTGAGTGTGTAATTTAGTAATAATTTAGTTTGGCTCGTGGCCTGACTTTCCTGAATGTGAAATGACACAGTAAGTGTGAGGTTGAAATTAATTCTAAAAGTTTTTATTTGAGGCTTTTTTGAACTTTCAGTGCTGGAAGCATACCGCTGTTAACTTGTCAAAAGTTTCATTTGACTTGTCTACTTATAGTCTAGCAGACTACAAATACGCCTGAGAGTGAAAGCCAAATAAAGTGAGAGATGTGATCTCACTGAGAAACTTGAATTAGAAAAAAAAGGTAGAAACTGTGGTTTTCAGCTGCCACACAATTCCTCGCTTATTGATCACTGTTAGGAAAGTTTGCAGTTCACATGAAGTTCAGATGGGGTGGCTCACTTGGATGCTCTTTGTTCATTGGCTAGCTTGTAAGCATGGCAGGGGCTCCTTTGGTGAGGTTAATTGGTGTATTGAACTGTTTAGTTTGGCTGCAAGCTCAATCCAGAGAGTTCAATGGATACATTTGGAGATAGAAGTATCTCTCTACGACTTTGTGTGCAAATTAATAAGTATGCAATATGTTATATTTGCTTTATATATTTATACTTTTACATATTTGTTTGAATAAGTGTAACGTTTTGACCCGTTAGACAAGATGGCGGTATATGACTTAGCAGTCTGCCAGCTTCATTTAGCTGATATTATTCTAATGTGGAACACATGTTGCTGCTTTATTATTTATCTCAAGCATGAAAAATAGTATACTGCAATCTCTCTGAGCTTTTGGTCATCAGTCCACTGTCTAAGTATGTTGTAGTGATACCCTTTGGACAGTGTTAAAAGAACCTTCAGGGTGATTCATTACCTGATTGAGATTAGCCTTAACAATAAATATTCCACATGTGTAAACCTATACAGTCTAAAAGTAAAGCTTAAGAAACCATCTGAGTGGAGGTGTATTCTGACAGATACACCAAACCACAGTGATTACAAACCCAGCTACAGCACCATAATCTCTCTTTTTGGCTTTATTCAACAGAACTAGCTGTCCAAACTCTCTGAGATGAGGACCACAACTCTCGTTATTCAGCGAGACTGAAAATACCCCCAAATTGTAGCTGACAAAAAGACAGAATGTCTCAACTTGATAGTCTTGTTTGAAATTCTCATTCTCCAAGCTCCAGACTCGTGTTGACAAAACAAATCAATATGACGTAAATGTTACCTGCCACACTGATCGGCAAGTTTAAAAGCTCAAATGTCATCAAACTACTGCAGTGTTTTTTTGTGAAGTATCTAAAATGTGAATATATATAATTTCAATGCCTCTGAGGAAAGTATTTGTTGTTACAAGTGTCTAAACCCAAAAATAAAGCTTTATTGATGTCCAAATCTTACTGCAAGAAAATCTTTGTTAAATAAAAGGGCTCCACTAAAATGGCAGACAATGATTTACAACCCCATACATGAAAACACAAAGCAACGCTCAAAATATCAGACAGCAGAGTAGAACATAACATAGGCTGAACTCACTCTGTTCAACAAGTCGATTTCCTCCTTCAGCTTCCCGATTAGGTCATCTTTGTCCTGGTGGGCCTTCAGCAACCTGGCGTTCTCCTGACGCTCTCTGGCCAGCTCCTGAAAACATACGTACAAGACACATACACAGTTAACATGATAGATATTGCATTTGAAGCATGCTGACGTCTTGAGAAATTCCAAAAGGAGCTTGTGGTATAACTGCATTGAAAAATAGTGGAGGTGGTTTTGGGGGATCTGATTAGAACGGCTCCCTTTGGATGAATTTCAAACATATCCGACTGCAAGGAGACTCTGGGTCAGACCCAGACTTTGCTGAACAGACTATCCAGTATATCTCATCTGGTCTGAAAATGCCTTGGGATTTCCCAGGAGGAGCTGGGGTGAAGTAGCTAAGGAGAAGGGCATCTGGACTACTTTTCTTAGCCTGCTATCACTGGGACAAAGCAGATAAGAAGCAGAAATATACTGGATGAAATGGATATACAGTAGATATGTATGACCTCTGCTCAACAGCATTTCGCCTACATTTATTTTTTTAATTTACTGTATGAGGAAAAAAAACTCTAAATATTATTTCAAAGGCAGCTGGTCTTCATCAGGTGACTTCTGTGTAGATTTATCTTACTGTCTAGCATCTGAAAGCATTCAATTTTCTGTTTGTGCTTTTCCTATCAAGGGGTAAAAGGACAAATTATAAAAGGACTGTCAACAGTTGAATATCATTGGGGCAGTGTATTAATCTGCTCCTATGATACAGCTTGCAGGAAACTACAGAAATCAGTAATGAGCAAAAAGTACTGTATGAGAAATACTAGTACATACCATCCTATCTCTTTATATAACAGTTAAATAAATGGATACTGTCGCACACTGAAAGAGTTAGCTATAATGAGAGACATATATATATATATATATAGATTATGTATGAATGGTATAAACACATAAGGTTAACATGCTCAAATGGTCAAACTGCTGTTTGTTTATCATGAAAATGAATATCAGACCAGGGATTCCACTTTTCAGTCTCACCTCCTTTCTATTGCAGATAAGCATGAAATCGTTTCCATAGAAACCAATCGAGCAGGTACAGGAGAAGGCACGAAGCATAATGTAGCTGCCATAAATATGCTCAGCAATGAAACCCTATTCATCCTATTTAATGAAGCTACTATAGATAACTGCAGCTTTGAAGTCTCACAGGGACTCATCTCAAAAACACCTGAACAAACATGTCTCTTGTTCTCTTGTCAGACTGACACACTGATGTGGGTTAAACCTGTGTTAGTGGTCATCTCATCTGACCTGGGTTAAGCTTGGATACTACTTTGTTTTGGTGAAGAGATGTTGCAGACAGAAATGGGGATTTAATAGTGTTGAAGTATGGGGACAGAAGTGATGTTTGCTTATTGTTTCCTGTGTAATTCGGTGGTTTCATGGTGATAAAATGCTACAGTGACATGTGACAACAGTCTCATCTGACACATTTGCATCATATACACCTCCCCCGTATGAAAGTGGTATTAGACTAAGTGTCAAAAAATATATGTGTGAAATGTGATTTTAAAAGTGTTTCTCATCATTTGACCCAGAGAAACACCTCACACAGACGTCACTGAGGTCAAAGCACTGCTTTTTTCAAAAACAGTTTTTTTTTCAAAGACTTCCCAAGTGACATTTGATTCAGGGTTGAGTTACTACAGTGGCAGCAGTGAGGGGTTGAGTGTCTGATAGGAGCCGTGTAGGAGGAAAAGACATATCTGGACTGTAAAAGGTCATCTCTTCAACAACACTGAAGAGAATGTCTGCCAGTGCTGAGCCACAAAAATCAGCACTTGGGCGGTCGTTCAAAGGACTCAAAGTGGAAATTCATCTGAACTACCACTGATGGAGGCTTTCAGACAGCCCTAGGAGTTTTGAATAGATCCTTATAAAGTAAGGTACATACCACAGTAGATGTCAATCAGAAAACTGATTTCCATGCTGCTCTGGGGTCAATTTAACTTTGGTTACACCTGCGAAAGAGGCTGATATTTCATCTCCTGTTTTCCGGAGCTGAACTGAGACGCTAATGGTGGAACTGTGGACTCACATGCAGTAATGTCATGCATTACCACACTGAACTATACACTTTGCGTGAAGATACACAGACTCACCTTTACATGTTATAATTAGAACTGCAGTGATTAGTCGAATAATAGATTAGCCCTGAACAGAAGGTTTATCTGTCAACTATTTTGATCATTAATTAAAATTTGGAGTCATTTTAAGAAAAAATATAAAAATCCTTTGATTCCACTTTGCTAAATATAAATATTTTTTGGTTTATTTAGTCCTCTAGGATAGTAATTTAAACATCTTCTGAGGACATCAACTGTAGGGACTTTCTGGACACTTCATTGGCCAAAATAGTAACTAGCTAATTGAGAACACTGACAGATAAATCAATGATCAGTTGCAAGCTTATGTATAATTATACTCAAGTCAAGTCAATTTTATTTTAAGCCTAAAAAGAACTAAAAAGTAGAAAAAAAGAGTGAAAACCCACAGTGTAATTTTATTTAATCGACTTTTCTACAGCGGTTCCTTGAGTGTCCTGTTAAATCTCAAGAATATTTAAGGTGGCTCTGCTTGCTGCAGATGTGTCTGCATGCCAAAGACCAACAGGGTGCTGACCTTCTCTCAGCATGGAGAACGATACGCCCTGCTAACATGTGTAGTCTGAATACACATCTGGATGAGGGGAAACTGTTTGCTCACCTTTTAAATAAGCCAAAACAAGATTTTATCCGAGGCTGACATTAACCTTTAGGAAATACACATTCAATTCATGCAAATTATATGATGATATGTGCACCAGTAAAACATGATCTAATTAGCTTGTGTGTGTGAATTGGTGGCAGGTGTTCACCTTTTATTAATAAGTGACTGAAGCAGAACAGACAAAGAACAGACAAACCTTTTCCAGCTCCTCCATCCTTTTCTCCAGACCTCCTGGTGCTGCGGCTCCTCCGTGACGGTTGTGTCGTTGTCTGCCCATCTCTTCCTCAGATCCTGGTCCTGCAGAGCTGTTCCAAACACACATAAAACACACATTAGTAACCATAGTACAACTCGAATACTCAGGTGCACTTCAAATTGAACATGTGGACTAAAAAGTTGGAATAATAATACATTTTTTTTCCACTATTCAAAGTGCCCACTGGTGCATTCATAGCGAGGCTGTTTGAAGGTATGAATCACACCTACATTATTAAACTTCAATGGGATGAAACATCCATCATCAAAAGAGCAGGTGGGAATATCTTCAGCGTATTTGCCCTTTCAATTAGGCATGCATTATTAACACACCTCTGCCTTTTATTCCATACATGGAGAAAAGGACATCAAGGGTTTGCAAGTTTGCTGCAAAAAGGATTCTGATTTAGAACAATTTACATATTACAACTTCAAATAGCCTCAAGAGCGACAGTGGCAACTTGTGCGTCACTGTTCTTACGCTGTTTTAAAGGTTTTTGTATGCAGCTCGAGCAGAACATTAATCTTATCTACTACTCAGTTCCTCACCGCTTCCAGATGGATTCTGGGGCAGAAAGGAAAGAATATTCACGTGTAGTTTATTTTCTTGCTGACCTTATTACAATAATTATTGACGTGGAAACTTGGAATGAGTTGCTGGCACTATACCCTCTCTGACTACAACAACTTCTACTCCCCAATAGGAACAGATTGTGCCAGGTTTATAAAATCAAATTATTGGGGAGTTTGTAGGCTTCACTGAATTGTCTGAAGGGGGCTGTCGGCATATTTCCACAGCTCAAACAGACAGAAAAGCTGCTGGCAAGACAAAGGACAAATATAACTCCTTTGTGCCATCTGCACTCCGTCTCTTTTCAGGATCTGCCAGATATGATGCACCCATTATTAGACTGCTTTACAAAGCACTTTAACTCTGAGATTGGAGAAGCAGTGCTGGTCAATAAGGATATAATCTGTCAAAACATAGAAAATCTTTTTTTTAGACAATTTTCTTTTCATTTTTGCCTTTTATTTAATAGTTGACAGAGCAGACATAAAAAGAATGCAAGGGGAGAAAGAGGATGCTCCAATTCTGATAATTCATTTGTAAGAGCATTAATAGATACAGTAATGAGATAGGAATGTCTTCTTTGACTAATTTAAAAGATTTAACATGAAAAGCCATGGGATTTTAAAATCATATTTAAAGTCAAGATGTCCACCCAGCAATAAATCTTCAACTTTAGTGGCACAGAACTAAGATTCATTGTGACATGCCATCAAATTCCTCCCAACATTGTGTCCTGCCTGTCTGTCCCGCTTTACTCAGAAATATGTCATGATGCAGACGATAGTCTCAAAATGATTTTTGATCTGAACTTTAAAACAGAACAGAGCAGTGGAGATTTAATTNTATGTCATGATGCAGACGATAGTCTCAAAATGATTTTTGATCTGAACTTTAAAACAGAACAGAACAGAACAGTGGAGATTTAATGGAACAATTTGGTCCAAGATAACAAAAAAAATAAAAAATAAAACAGCACTGTGACAATACCAATTACACTCACAGCTTCATAATTTTGTTTCATTGATTGTATTGATTGATTGGATGTGATGCAATGTGGTTGAAGTTTACCATATTCAAGTAAGCACTCGACTTGAAGTAGGAAACCCTCCTACATTGTTTTTAGCCTTGTCACAAATGCACTTATCCTACATTGTAAATAAATGTTGTATTTTGTTTTAGCTTTGACTAAATTTCAAATACTTAATATACAAAACTGCATTTTTATACCACGCAACCTTGAGGAACATGACTTGATGTAGTGGCAAGCTATAGACATGAACCCCATATACATAAAGTATAAAAATTGTGACTCCTCTGTCAGTTTTATATCTACAGTATTTTACCCAACTCAGTCATTCTTCTTTTCTCTACTGACACAACTAAACTATTTCAGACACATAAGCAGAGGTGGTATTTTTCTGTTTCCTGACATTCACAGAACCAACAGCTTATTTTTATTCATTCTTATAGAGAGCAAAGCGTAGCAGCGGCCATCGCTTATGATCAAGAGGGAGTCCTTGAAAATGCTCTCCTTGGTGCTCGCCTACATGAAGATAAAAGTGTATTTCATTTGTCTCTCTCATCATGGCTCTTCAAGGCTACTCTGCCCTTATTGGCATCAGCACACACGCAAAACGCTGGTACATGCACATACATACACATGCTTACATTACATAGCTTTTAATACATCCCCTCATCATGTTACCCAAGAATAGGCCAAACACAAAGCAATGACATGGCTAGTGTATGGTATGTATCTACATACATGCATGCCATCTTGTTTAGAGAGATATCTCCCATGTTGCACACAGACACGCAAATAACCCACACATGGTTACTCTAGGGCACTCAGCAGGTGTTGAAGCCAAGCCTAAACATCCATGTCCTCGATACTAAATATCACACTGTGGCCCATTAGCGCCCTGCAGAGCGAGGTCTGGGGGAGAGAGAAGCTGAGCCAATCACACACTCTTGGGAGCCTCAGCAGGTGGGAAGCGCAGACAGGAGAGCCAATAACAGCAGCAGCCACAGGTAAAACATCATCTCTCACAAACTCAAGTGTCAATGTGGAATAAGTCAAAACTACACTTGAAACCACAACACACAGTACTCAACCATCTGATTAACACCCCACCTAGCTATGATACAAGATTCTCCTCTAGGAAATGAAAGAAAACATCAAGAAAGGCTTTATTCAGAGTACTTTGAAGAGGCAGTCTGTAATATTTATTTGTGTGTTGCAGTTTTAAATGCTCCTCTCTCTCTCATGTCCCCTGAAATACTCAAGATCTTTTGAGTTCATACTTGTTTCTTCATCTAAAAGATAAGAGAAGTTTCAGGCACTGGCCTACATTCAATACTGTTGAAGTAATAAGCTACATAAGCCAATGTTTATGTATGCAGCATAGAAAATGTCAGCCTGCTATAGTATTGCGCTTGGTCACAACATTCAGCATTAACAGCAGATGTTAAGCCTTACAAAGCAAGATGCTTGTCAGTTTATGACAAACATACATAAACTAGAAGAGTGCAGTCAGCAGAGTGCAAATCTTGTGTGTCTAGAGGCATGTATAATTTCATTTTTTTTTTTACATGTGTAGAATAGTGTAATGTTATTGTAATCAAACATCTTTCTTACTGTATAAACAAAGCGCCAAACTCTGGGGCTGAAAAAGCGCCAACAGTGAGTCAGTCCTCATATGCCACTATGTTAAAATACACAACTTTACAACATGCTTACTTCCTGGTACAAAAAACAGTTTTAGCCTCTATAGCTAATTTTTGGTACAGAGGTAAATTTTTCATATAACTCACCAATTTCATTTTATTAAGGCTTAAATATATGTGTAATTAAGGGCTGCTTTGAATCACAGTAGGGTGCCATCACAGAAAAGTTGTTGCAAGACCAGGCAGTTTTTGAGCTGTGATAAAGACTTGACACAGACGTGTGTTTTTAGCCTAGCAGGAAATGCCTTTTTCTGCAGATGTTGATCATTTGCCGCCCTTACACTTAACCCTAATCTTAACCCCTATGTGTTTTTCAACAACTGCAAATCACTGCAATCAAGAGAAATCCTTGAGTATATGGTCATAAATGTGCTTAAAAAATGTTAGGCTCATGGGTCCAGTTGCATGCGGACAGATGGAAACAGACAATTATAGTTTGCTTGCCCAGAAACACTGTTTTTGTCTAAATCTCCTTTCTTGTGTGAAATTTGCTTTTCAGTGATGTTTGGCATATTTTGGCATGTGAAGTCGGGCTGTGGACATGCCGTACAGTGATGTGGTTGTGGCTATAAAAGGTAGCAGCCAGAAGGCACAGAGGTCTAAGCAAAGAGCTCAATTTACTTTTTAGATTACAGGGTGTCGGAGTTAGTTTTGTAAGATGTGTTCAATCGTCCAAAAGCAAGGGAATATTAAAATCCCAGATATTTAAATGGCATTTTGTGTGATAATAGTCTTTTAATTAACACTGTAAAGTGTGAGGAGGCTTTGCCAAATACTGGAATGGTTTTTGTCAAGATAAAGGAAAAAAAAGAAACTAACAGAGAGGGACACATGTATGCGTAAAGTTGCTCTATCAGCCATCTTGTGCTGCCCAGCCCACCTGGCGGACTACCCCTTGCAGAACTGCAGAGCGTCCAAGTGTAGCCAGGCCAGCTGATGAGTGCATCAGCCATAATTACAAGGCCAGATTGAATGTCAGCTGGTGAACTTGGCTGTTGGGGCAGGCCACAATTTGGCTGCAAATAATGCAAAAAATAAATCCACCGGACACACAGAGATTCTCAGAGGACTTCAGCACCTTTAATGTTGATTCTTTTGTGTTGCAGGCTGCATTTTGAGGATTCATTAACTTTAAATTTTGCATGCTTTACTCTGCTGTACATCATGACTACTTGAAATCAAGTATGAAAAAGGCAAAGAAAACAGTGTTGAATATTCTTCAAACTCTTGGTCTGTGCAAAGGGAAAATATAGTAAAGCAAAATGCAGATTATTCTCTATCATTTCAATGGTGCAGTACAACACAAGCAGATAAAACAATGTGCATTGTGACTACAGTTTTGTGTTCTTTGCCAAATATTCAAAAGAAAGACATTATAACATAAATGACAAAATCCGCCCAGGAGGACGTGTCTGTACAAACATTGACCTTTTTGGACGTTGTCTGAAAAGAAAAAGATTTTGAAAGCCTTTTATTAAATGCCAAAGCAATCTTGGCTGAGCTGAACCGTACATTTTAGACCCCAAACTTTTCAAAGATAATAATTTACTTTCATCACTTTCTGCCAGGTATGGAAGTGAAATGATGATTTGAACAAAGTGTCCAAGGTCCAGATGGTGTCCTGTCAACAACCGTTCAAAAAAGTCGTTCTTCTTGAACCAGAAAATCATAAAAAAAAGCAGCACGGAGGAAAAAAATAAACTTAATGGTGGCACACCAGAAAAAGGCCTTCGGACCATTTCAGTGGAGCTCTGTAACTAATTACTCAAACTGCTGTTTCTCATCCCAGCCTCTGCTCCTTCTCTTGATACATCACTGGTGATGTTGAGGCTGATAAACTCCACTTGCAGTGTCAGGATAATAAAATGAATCTCACCTTTTGTGGCGGCCGCTCCCAGATCTTGGGGTTTCCTAAAATTAAAAGAAAAAGAAAGAAAAATCACACATGAGGAAAGGAATGTGTCTGCCCCACAAACAATAGCGTAAGGATCCAAAATACATCACGCATGCTTTAGGGGACTTTTAAGTTTCATTCAAATAGAAATTGTCTTAATTTCCTTTTAATTTCCAGTCATTTAGAAAAGTATTATGTATCAGAATGTGTTTTTAGGTATCATCAGTTGTGTTCGTCTGCCTTGGGTTGTGTCGGTTCACTAAAAAGGAAAAAACAGAAAATTCCATCAACAGGATAAGAAGAAATTTATCAGGAGCAACATTTATAGAAAGCCTTTAGGTTGTGTGTCAACGTTTGTGAATCGCTGCTGCTGAGCTGATATATAGATGAGCTTTGGTGCATTTAATAGTTCAGCAGGAGACCGATAGCCCCGAGTTGTGGAAGGCAATCTTGTTTTTGCAACATGGAGGTGCATGTTTATCTTCTTTTCCCATTATACTATGATCTAAAGGTTGTTTAGATCTATATCGCAGTGACGCGCCAATATAATCGCCTTCAGTAAAACAGCCCTTCCTTCGAAAAAATGAGGTGCGTGTCGCAGACGCTGTGAGATGAATACATATCTCTGCTTTCCTAAGGTCTTGTGCAGTGAAGGGTCTCAGGCTTGATTGAGGAGCCTGGGCTCTGCTACAATCTATCAGTCAGAGCTTGGCTTTAGCAGGTGAAGGGAAACGTTGTGCCCAACTCTTAGCATACACCAGCCTCTGTCTCAGTGACATATCATCTATTACCTGTGGATGAAACCCCAATGCTCATCTCTTCCCCGGCTCAGGCCTGGATAGATTTACTAAGATGGAGGACAGTAAGAGGGCAGTGTGCAGCAGCAGCAGGTCATACACTTAATAATACTTTATATGCGCGTCAGACCTGCTTCAAGCAACACCTGGATTTAAAAGTGATTTGACAAATGTTGTTTTGGAAACTGACATTTTCTAGGATTTTGTGTAATCCAACATCTGCCAAAGCCCCACTTGAAGAAGCCAGATCTACAGAAGCTGTTTGATCTTTCTCCATAACCTGTCTTATCAAGAATGTAATCTACGACAGACAGTTGTAGCTACTTTAAAAGTGTAAGTTATCAAACTGGGACTGAGCCCATAAAAGATGAATACAGACGACTTAAACTGTGGAGCTGGTTCAAAGGGGGCTGATAAATCACATCTAAGACTAGAGCTGAAAGTTATTGTTATTATGGTTTCATATGGATCGGATTTTTCTAAGTAACTGATTGTTTAGTCAATAAGTTGTCTTGGGAAATATCGAAAAATATGAAGAGTCCCAAGTTTGTCATGTTTAAATAGTCAGATTTGAGTGAAAAAATGAATGTGCCATTTTTGTTTGATAATGACTTGATAATTATTAGCTACTCACATTCCTATCTTTAAGTAAACAGGTATAGTTAAAATTAATAGCAAAAGAAGACTGAGAATGTGACATGTCATTTTTTAAAAAGATATGACAATGTGTTTAGTTTTCAAAGCTTTCTTCTTCAGCTGTGAACTCAGGAATCTTCTTAACAGCAGCTGCTCACTACAGATCATACTAAGAAAATAACAATGTTGTCTAAATGTAAATGTATGCTTACTGACTGAGCATAACTTGCACAAACCAACAGGTTTATATAACCTGGAAACCCAAAATCTGCTGGTTCCCAACATTAAAGTGACTTTGTAGAATATGATTATTTGCTTTGGAGTTTTCAGTAGATTTATTTTGTGATATGTGTACGAGCATCATGTCTCATATGCCAAGTGCACTGGGCTACTGAGAAGGGTCAGTGGAGCGGATTGATTATTTCCTGAGGTGAAAAAGGGTTGAAATATGAGCCAAAAACAACAATCTGAGAGAGGGTCACGGCGGTCAGCAGACGTTGTGAGGTTATGCTAATCCCCATATACACACTGTGATATGTGTAGTCAAAACAAAATGGCAAGAGGGTGATTCTTATATGATACTAAGTATACACTGAGAAGCTAAAGCTGAAGGGCTATAATAACTAGATACCATAACAAGCTTATTGGACTGATATGAAATGAAATAATGTTAGATGTGAGTATGATGCTCTCCTAAAATAGCCACACACTGACCAGATCATTATACACAAGGAAGTCTCGATGTTTGTTTGTTGTAGATCAAGAGATGCATGTGATGACTTCAGTTCATCGAGTTCACATCATTGTGCCACAAATAGTAAAAAGATCACATTTGATTTGTTGTTTATAATCACTCCCTGTCCGTTGTATTAGTTTCTTTTATATTATATAATTGAATTTAAGCACAATAGTCTGATGACTGCAGATTGAGGCAGTAGCATGTCCACCCCTGACAAGTGTTTAGATGCTTTTCTTAAATGTTGCTATCAACACTGAAACACAGCTGTATCTTTACTTCCTCTAATTATTGTGATTACTTCAAAACAGATAATTGGAGTACATGTTGAAATTAAAGGATTAACAACTGAGCGGTTAAACACTTTACACGAGGTGACAGTATAGATATTTTGTACTGTGTTAATTGTCTATCTAATATGCTCTAAATAGCTCATTTTAAGACTCCAGCACTAATAATACTAATAACTCTAAACACTCTGCAGTGTGAAACAACTTTTAATCTTACACAGTGGCTTACAGGCCCTCATTCCTTCTATTACTAAGGGACTAAGAGGATAAACTGATCGGCCACGTCCCTCTATGTAGCCTAAATTCTGAAAATAAAATCTTGTGATATTTACAGTGTGCAGTGCAGCTCCTGTCTGGGATATGAATCTGTTAGACAAGGTCAGTGTAATTCATGTAGGACTACTTCGCTGCACACAATACAAGCCTGTGCAACTTTATTTATCATGCTTGAGCTGTGCTGACAGCTCCCATAAGCTCCGCTGCAGACCTCAGAGCTACTATGAATACACATAGACAAATGTCAACAATAAAACAAGTACTTTACTGCTGAACTCCAGCACATTGCTTCTTAATTGGCATTTCTGTGTTTGTGTTCCTGTCAAAGATTTTCTGCAACACTGTGTGCCATTTAAATACTGGATAAAACACATTGAAATATTTTGTTGGCACACTTAAGGCTGTTTTTTAATTTTTAATTTATGCTCTGACAGGTTAATAAATTTAAAAAATCTCTAAAGGAATGCCATCTTAGTCCACCAAAAAGTGATCTTTGGCACCCCATCCACCCACAACACGGCTCTGCGCTCTGAACTTTCCTCTTTACAAAGCTGATAAAGATCACAATTTTACTGGAGGCATTCAATAAATTCAAGGGAGATGTTCCCTTCAAATAAGCATGCCTGATTGGCATTAAAAG
>JANJYQ010051491.1:8622-20591 GCA_024605255.1 Rastrelliger kanagurta | reverse complement strand
TCTCTCTCTCTCTCTCTCTCTCTCTCTCTCTCTCTCTCTCTCTGTCTGTCTCTGTCTCTCTCTCTTTTATATTTATTTATATATTTGTATATAAAGTATATATATGTATATAAAGTGACCCCTAGTGTGCTAGTATACCAAAAATCTACATACCATAATGTATTGTGCTAATGGCTGTTGACATTAGGATGCACAATTGAAAGGAAGTGTGTAGAGGATGTATGGTGGGGAAGACTGAATAGGGTCTGTGTTTGTACAAGCTTGTCTCTAGAGCTCTGTAGGGATTAAAGGATCAGCCCCTGATAATTTCTCTCTCTCTCTCTCTTGCTCTCTCACTCGCTCCCTCTCGCTCACTCCCTCTTGCTGCCTTTATTCATTTTATTCATTCTGCTGTATATCTGCGTGATATTTACTTCATGCAAACATGTAATGTGTTTTCTGGTTTGTTTTTTGTTTAACATCAGAGTGGCGGTCAGTGTGACCTTTTGCCAGTCATGGTCACTTTAGGAAAGTCCAGTAAATAAATGACTGTGTAAATGAAACCCTTCTCGTTCAGACATTATTAATGGGATTCTATGCCTAATAGAGATCTCCCATTAGAGATTAATGGGAAAGGTCCGTTTCCTATTCTTGGTGTCAGATATAGATACAGACTTTGTCTAGTTTCAGCTATTAACACATTAAAGAGGTTGGGTAGAGCAAGAGTACAAATGGGCAAAAATTGTAAGCTTTTGAAAGGCATCAAATTTTCTTGTAGTCATTACTGCGGCATTTGATTCAAGTTATAGAGGTTACTGTGCGCGTAGTCCTGTGTCTTCATGTGCATGTTTCTTTACAGCTAACCACATCCACCTTCCATGTCCCACGTCAGAGCCCCAGCTCTGAGAATCATCCGTGGGGTGGAATTACAGCACGGGCCTCTACTCACACAGCTCGATTGTCTCGGCTGTGGAAGGGACGGATTTATTGGATACCTGAGAGAGCATTCTCTCCTTCCCCTGCACTCTCAGCAACCTGCTTAGAGACAGGCCTGCATTATAGATGAGCTACTGGCAGCTACTACACTCTCACAGCACTCAGGTTACCCCCCCGAGTGGGCACACACAGATACAGTACATGCACTCGCACTAACATGTAAGCAGCATTCATATGGACCAGTAGTTTAGGATATATAGCACATACAACTATTAACATCTCCAGTTTATGGTCTGTCAAGAACCTTTATCACATCTTAAGTTCTTTCTCTTACCTCCATTTCTGTTTTCAAGTATCCAGAAATGGAAAAATGCCAAATACTGGATGCACAATTTAACATACGCATTGGAGACTTGCAGCAATTCAGCAGCGAAGTTCTATGCTATAGAGGGTTTGATTGTACTTTGACCGTTGCCAAGTGGAAGAGCTGTGGGCTTACATGCCAATATTCCCTGCAGAGTGCAACGTAAACTAAAACTTTTTCAGCTGAACTTCTTGACCGTCCTCTCCCCTTTAGAAGCCTTCCACGTAACACAGAGCCAACTCACTGCTCTGCTTCTCTGTCTCCTCCTTCCTGGACTTTGATCTCCTGTTCCTGACTGTACACACTGTACAACCACTTTCTCTCTGTCCCTCATTCTCTGTTTTTTTTCTGCCCCCTCAAACTTGATTGGATTTCTAAGGCCATGATGTCCTCAGTGGCTTTAAAGTGTCATTTACTGCAGCAATTGATTCAGGGCTTTTTGTGCAGATTGGTAAACTAACAGTCAGACTGTGGATAAATGGCCATCTGTTTGTCTCTGTGTAAACACAGTGCATGCTACAGTTGCAACAAATTAGAGCCCCCATGTTTGGGATTTCTGACCTTGGCAACTCCCAGTGGTGACACTGAAAAGGGCTGTATGGCAAACAGCATTGCATGTCGGAACACACACTGTAGACAAGGATTGGCTTCACAATTTTTTTACATTACATTTTTCTACAAACAAAAACTTAAGGTATTTTAATAATCATACAAAATATTACACAAAGTGAATTTAGCTGTCATCCTGTAGTGAGGTTAAGCACTGTAGCTTGTACAGTTCTTCAGTTTTCTTAGCTATGTCAATAATATAATGTATAACATTTATGGTTAACATTTTTCCTTAGATGGTACATACAGTAGTTTGGCATTATAAGATTCAAGTGCACTCTACATGTTAAGACACATACTATAACGACAATGTCCACATTATAATTCCAGCAGCAACTTGAAAACTGCACTTTTGTTGCATGTTGTTCCCTTTGTCCCTCTTTCCTAGTTTCCTGTCATCACTCTACTGTTGTGATAAGAAAGATATAAAATGATTGAACAATATTTAAAAAAAAACAAACAAGCATTTAAATTATCTATACATCAGCTCCTAAAGTCATAGATACTGTATATTATTGTCAAGAAATACCATGACCAAAAACTACAGAACCCAGTTGTTATTTGAGGACATAGTTATTTTGTGGCCATTTTATTCCTTATTTTGAAAACTGAAAGTAGAGAAATGACAGGAAATGAGGGGAGAAAGAGATGAGGATTTACATGCAACAAATATCCCCTGTAGGATGTACACCAGGGGACATGGTGATTATTAAAATATCAGGAGACAGACTAATGTGATGTTGGATTTGGTCTATTCATCCAATTTGTGGACAGTAAGAAAATATAGAACAATGTCAGTGTCATCCCTTTGTATTAATGCATTTTTGTGATGCCACTCATCTTATATCAGATTATCAACTTCTTGCTTAATTTATTTTTAATCTTTTTGCAATCTAATGCTCTTTGTCATTACACTTGTACATAGTCAGCTTCTTGAGAGTTTGTGCTACTGAGTCACTGTCCTCTAATGTTTGTCAAACCTCACATGTAAGTCACTTTGGGTAAAAGCAATGTAATTATGTGTAAGGTGATATTCATTTGTCTACCATCAGAATTTTTTTACCATACTGTTTATACTTTGGTAAGGATGCTTTGTCCATTAATATTTCTGGTGTTTTTTTGTGGTAAGTGTTGCAAATTAATCAGCAGCTCTGATTTATATTATGAGGATTGTGTCCCTTCTTTGACCTTGTTCAGCGCTGTCTTGTGTAACACTAACAGGCACACAAAGATGCTTTTCTCCTGTTGGGTCAGTGACTGCAGTAAGCAGAGAGCATGTTAGCTGTGTTGCTGGCTTGTGGTGGCGACTATGCCCGGGCCTGCCGTTTAAGCACTGAGTATGGTTTGTGTGTGCCAGATGTTTTGCTCTCAGCTGTCGTAATACACAGCAAGAGTTTTAATCCTGCTATACTGTTACCGCTTCACCGAGGACATAGTAAAGCTCCGGTCGTGTGTGTGTGTGATCGGTTTAGTCACCGTTTCCCAGAAATTTCCCAGAATTGCATTATTTGTATCTACTCTGGCCTGATTTTAAATCCTGACTGATATTCCTGACATCGTCCACCCTCCTGTGTTTACACTCAATAGTTAAAAATAATCATCATTAATGTAAGCTCTTCAAACACAGATCTATACAGGAAATGAGAGGATGGCTGTTCTCTTTGTAGAGGTANCATTAATGTAAGCTCTTCAAACACAGATCTATACAGGAAATGAGAGGATGGCTGTTCTCTTTGAACATGAGAACATGAGCAGCAACAGCTCTGATTGTGTTTATAGTGTACTTTTATATTTTGCTTTTTTCCCATTTGCTTTATAGTTTAGCTAACGTGTTTCTCTTTGTTGTTCTTTATCTTTCTATTGTCTCAACAGGGAATTTTCAACATTCAGACAAACCAGTGCGTTAGGACACTACACTCATCATCTCTCGGCAGCCGATGCACATGCATGACACCATGGGTAGCTCCCCCGAGGTGCTCTCGTGGACTTCCTGCCCCAGTCTGTTGGTGGGCAAACTGAAGGAGGAGCTCAAACTCACTGTTGTTGGGGACGCTATGAAGAAATCAAACACACCCAACTCCCAACCCCAGCCTCCTCAGGCCCCTCCCTCTAATTTACCTCCTCAGATTATCACAGACTTGGCCCCGCCAACGCACCTGCCGGTTCCCTTACAGACACTGCAGATGCCCGTCCAGGATGAAGACTCAGTGCTGGGGGGTTTAAGTCCCCCAAACACAGCCTTGAGCGTAGACTCAACACGGAGCGAGGGTGGGCACTTTGACAACAGCGTGCTCCAGCTGCAGGAGCAAGATCATGAAGAAGCTGGGTCACCAGCATCCTGTGAGCACGGCGGGTGTGGCAGTGGAATGGAGGAGCAGATGGGCGAAGGGGACTGTCCCATGGACCATAATGGAGAGGGGAGGCAAAATCACCCACATCACCCTGATGACATCAAGCTGCATTTCCACAGAGCAGGACCTGGGTCTGGCGGCTTCCTAGAGGGACTGTTCGGTTGTCTTCGTCCAGTCTGGAACATCATAGGAAAAACCTACTCAACAGAATACAAGCTACAACAGCAAGGTTAGTCCTTATCTTTATGCATGGCATCTTTTAGACAACCGAGTGCACTGTGTTTATTCCAGATGTCCCTGAACCTTTAAGGCTTCCAATAAACAAACTTAAGATCTCCCTCCCATTTTTCCTAATGTATTCTGAAACTGTAATTGAATAGCCTCCCCAGGCTTTGCCATATTGCTGCTCAGGGTGAAGCTGTGCTCTTGTCAGTTTGAATTGAGGTCATGATGAAGGTAGACTCACCTTGCTGCAGGGCTGCCTGCACAAGCTGGACACACAGGCTTCGGGACACAAGTGTGGTCAGACAGAACTGGGCTGAGTCTTGTGGTTGGTCAGCTAATGTTCAAAATTAATGTGCAAGAGATTTCAGCAGTATAGCTAGTTTCAAAGCTGCATAATGAGAATGGAACAGCATATGATTCACCATTTAAGTGTATGAGACAGTTACAGGATTTTCACACTAGGCCGTAGATTTGCATTTGTTCAGTATGGGTGAATAATACAAGATCTACAGTTAATCGTGTTTTATTATGTGTTTCTAAGTAAATGTAATTCTGATAAGGAAGGAAAATAGAGACTTAAATGACATGACAGTTATTTTGTCAGAAATAATTTCTCTTCTTAAAGAGCAAAATGCTAAAGGTCAAGATCTGTTGTATACATTTCAAAAAAGAACAACTTTTAACATTCACTATTTGACATATTGATGAACTATATTTTTCCGGTTTCCAGACATGTGGGAGGTTCCGTTTGAGGAAATCTCTGAACTGCAGTGGCTGGGTAGCGGTGCACAGGGAGCCGTCTTCCTGGGCAAATTCCGCTCTGAGGAGGTGGCCATTAAGAAGGTGCGTGAGCAGAAGGAGACGGACATTAAACACCTGCGAAAACTCAAGCATCCCAATATCATCAGTTTCAAGTAAGTCAACATCTATTTAACATGTTTTTCTCCACATGCTTTTTGCACCTTAACTTGTTTGTATTTTTTGTTTTAGAGCTGGTGCTCTACAAATTAGTTTCTTTTGTTTTTTCAGGGGTGTGTGCACACAGGCACCTTGTTACTGCATTATCATGGAGTACTGTGCCCAGGGCCAGCTCTATGAGGTCCTGAGGGCGGGACGGAAAGTAACCCCAAGGCTGCTGGTGGACTGGGCCTCAGGCATTGCCAGTGGCATGAACTATCTACACCTCCACAAGATTATCCACAGAGATCTCAAATCTCCCAAGTGAGTCTCCTCTTTTGTTGGTTTTGTCATATGAGAAATCTAATATAATTTGGGGAGTAAATTTGGTGTAATCAAATCATCTTTTGCTTTATTTAATTTGGCAATTTTATAGAGATTGAGTTCTCTTTGTCAAGAGACCAAAGAATAAGACAAGCACAAAGTTGGCATACAGAAACAACACAACTAAGACTAGATACAACCAATAAAAATTAATAAACATTTATCAGTCATAAAAGGTGTCCAGTAATAAAGCTTTAAAATCTCTTTTTGGCTTTGAAAAGGGGATGAATTATTCTAATTTGAGAGAGTTTACAAATCATTCCTATTAAAGGTGCATTGTACCTGAAACCAGTTCTGCCACCATTAATGGGTACATATGATAAACTGTATGTAAGCTTATGTAATTAGTGGATTGTGTACTGCATTTACAAGATTCAAGATTTCTGCAGTTGTCTTTGACCATTTTCAATTCTCACCATTGTGTACTCCACTTTTGTGAAAATCAACAACTGTGATATCACCTAAAAGACCACTGAAGTCAGGTTACAATAGAAATACAGTTAATAAAATGAAAGTGCTTCTTTGTGTAAAGCGGCACAGTTGTAATTCCCTCAGGATTTATAAGAAAGGTCTTTCATGGTCATGCAGCAGCTCATATATGCAGCGGTCACATTCTTATAGCTGATCTGTAAAGCTTGGGAAAACAGCTCAGTAGCCCTGTTTAAGATTTCCTTGCCTTTAGCAGCAACAACAATCCAGCCTTTCAACTCAGCATAGTCTGACATTAACTCAAATACCATTCTCAGAGTTAGTAAAAGCTAGTCGCCTTAATATAAAGCAGATAGGACTCTGTGTCTTAATTCATCCTGCTCATCCTGTCTTTTCCTCAGCCTCAGCACACTGTAGCCCTGTTTCTCTAATCAATATCATCATGCTGCAGCACTGCCAAACACTGTATTAGTCAGCAGAATGATAGGCGGCTGAATGTGCTGGAAAGGTCAGTCTCATTTACTTAATGGGGTGATTCAGATGCAGAAATGTGCTTCTATAACAGTGGAGTCTGTAAAAAAAATGATGTTGAATGCTACAAAATGAAATGTATGCCCCTTTAAAAAAAACAACATATTGTCAGAGGAAAAACTTGGAGTTTGTCTAATATGGATTAATTAAACACATATAATATTTATATATGTATCTGTTTTTGTGTCTGTTATAGTGTTTTGGTCACCCACAACGACTCTGTGAAAATCTCTGACTTTGGAACATCCAAAGAGCTCAGTGACAAAAGTACAAAGATGTCATTTGCTGGTACAGTGGCCTGGATGGCACCAGAAGTGATAAGAAATGAGCCTGTGTCTGAAAAAGTTGACATCTGGTGAGTTCTTCAATGCTACAGATTTAAAAATATTATTTTAAATTGTCTGTGGATGTCAAAGTACATTAAACAGACTTGTTTGTCTATCTTGTATGCTACAGGTCGTTTGGAGTGGTGTTATGGGAACTGCTAACTGGAGAGATTCCCTACAAAGACGTGGACTCCTCTGCCATCATTTGGGGCGTTGGCAGCAACAGTCTTCACCTCCCTGTCCCCTCCACTTGCCCGGACGGTTTCAAAATCCTCATGAAACAAACATGGTGAGTATGGATTATATATTAAGTCCAATAACACGTTTTGCAGTGCATTTGATCATCTGTTAAAACATCACTGTTAATTTGGTTTCTTTGCTTTGAGTGCTTTGGACAAATACTAACCAAGGATTGGCCAAAAGTGCACATTTTCACCTCTAATAATCACATCTACCCTCTCTGATGTGTATCAATGCCAGGCAAGGCAAGCCCAGGAATAGACCATCTTTTCGTCAGATACTCCTACACCTCGACATTGCCTCCGCTGATGTTCTAGGAGCTCCTCAAGAGACATACTTCAAGTCTCAGGTGTGCACTGCAAATTCCCTTCACTTTGTAATGGGTTCTCTACACTGGTTTTCTCAAGACATGTTTATATGTATATAACCTCTAAATATTTATTTGTTCAAGATGGCATTGATTTCTCAGCAGTAATGTTGATAGCAGTGAGAATTGTTAGCTTTTTTAACTTTTTTATATTCTTGCCCATTCATATTACAGTCTGAATGGAGGGAGGAAGTGAAGAAACATTTTGAGAAGATCAAAAGCGAAGGCACCTGTATCCATAGGCTTGACGAAGAGCTGATCAGGCGCAGGCGGGATGAACTCAGGTATGTGAGCAGTGAGTGCTTTAAAGGCATGTTCATTGCAAAATGTAATCATTGTAAACATGTTGCCCAGCTGTGAATGATGGCATGAATTCTGTCTTTCAGTTGAAAACAACTGAACAAATCAGTCAGACAGTTCATCTAACTTATATTTACCTAGTAATTTTTCTGTGGTGTTAATTATTTCTAATGCAGTGGGATGTTGATTTGCGAGTGCAGAAGTTGTTTGAACATTTGTCCTGATTTCTGACCCATCTCAGGCATGCATTGGACATCCGCGAGCACTATGAGAGGAAACTGGAGCGAGCCAACAACCTGTACATGGAGCTGAGTGCCATCATGCTGCAGCTGGAGGTCCGAGAGAAAGAACTAATGAAGTATGTAAATAAGCTATTTATTACAGTTTGGATCACTCTGCTTTACTGCTATCCTTCTCCTTTCCTTATTATTGGGCTTCACAGGTAGTCAGTTTATCATAATTTTTTCCTTCTCAAAGGCAGTAACAGCTTTGCAAACAGCTGACACTGTGATTGATTTTGAAGTGCTGCTACAGCAGATAAACTTTTGGGTCAGTTTGTTTTCTAGAACAATACTGCATTTTTTTTTACTTGCATTACAATCAATTCTCAGAAACACTGTTCATATTTCAGCCTCAGTTTCTCAGGCATTTGATTTTGTTTGGGTATGATATGAATAAATAAAACCTCTGCAAGTTTCCCTGCTCTTGATTTGTTACTGTTTTCTTAACCTATTTTTTCACTTGTCATTCTCTTCTGAATAATGAATTTGTTTCTAAAAAAATAAACAACTAATTGTCACTGTATTAAATCAAGGATCATCTACACTGAGCTCACACACACATGTACTGTATGTAGAATTGTACAGTATACTATTATCTGTCTTGTAAAATCATATCAGTCTAGATCTCTGAATGCACTTCCACATCTTGTAATGACAAACTAATTCTGTCATGTGTGCAGGAGGGAGCAGGCAGTGGAGAAGAAATATCCCGGCACCTACAAGCGTCACCTAGTCAGACCCATCGTCAGGTCCAATGCTGTAGAGAAGCTCATCAAGAAAAAAGGAAGCATTTCCCACAAAGCTGGGTTGCCTCCCACTAAAAGGTTTGACCTTTGGCAAATTGTAACAGCTTATCATAGACGAAAAGGGGATTAATAATACCCTGATGTAATGTTGATCCATTATGTAAGTGATCGTTATTAGTAAAGTAAGTAAAATTAATCATAAGTGTCACTAGAAGAAATTTTTACTTGCAGAGCACTTAAAGAGTTGTTAAAATTTTTAACTTTGATATTTCTGCATGACTGTCCCTCCAGGCCAGACTTGCTACGGTCTGATGGCATCCCCAGTGTTGACCCTCTGCCCTCCCCTTCACCACTATCTGCCAGTCCAAAGGTCTCCACACCTCCTGGAAAAACCCGCTACCGAAGCAAGCCCCGTCACCGCCGCGCCAACAGTAAAGGGAGCCACAGTGAGTTCCCTGGGGTACTGAAACCTGCCGCAGGGCCACTAGAAGACACCCAGTCACTCCAAGAACAGTCCTTCCACCTTCACCACCACCATCACCATCACCTCCCATCATCCGAGGGGCCCTTCCTCCCCTTGAAGGGCCGTGAAGAGGCCGTTGTCAACTGTGCCAACAACCTGCGCTATTTTGGCCCTGCTGCCGCTCTCCGTAGCCCTCAGACTGATCACCTGCAGCGCCGTGTTTCAGGCTCCAGCCCTGACCTCATTTCCACCGCAGTGGATGCAGACACACGTCAGCGGACTTCATCCACCAGCTCCAACCCCGTCCCAGGTGCAGGTGCTGGTTCCTTGTGTCCCTGCTGCCAGGCTCACCCTTTCCCTGGGTGTCTACACTGTCAGGAGACCCCTCCTGCATCCAGCCACCCAGAGCTGCCTCACTACTCACTGCTCAACACCCAAGAAGGCACCCATTCTTCTTTAGGGGCTCCCAGCAAAGATCCAGCTTCAGACGGTGAGACCACAAAGAAGGCCGAGCCTCAGGAGCAAGAGGGATCTCAACACACACACACCCTGCCCACTGCGCTGCCTCGCACTCTCAGACCTCTCAGGAAGGTAAACAGCTGGAAGCCTTACATCACTCAAGCTGTGATTAAGTATGTATTTATGTGAAGGAAATGGGGTTGAAAATGATGGATTAACAGCTGTAATTGCTTCTCTTGCAGGGTGGAGATGAGTCATCTGAAGAGGAAGAGGGGGAGGTGGACAGTGAAGTGGAGTTTCCAAGGAGACAGAGGTAAAATGCTCATTTACATGCAACCTTTGCCTTCACGCTGTTATAACACTGATAAATCGTGATGCAAATAAGCAAAACTATAGTTTGTACTACTGGCATGCTTCACACATGAAGCTTCACATTAAAACACTTTTGTATTCCTCCTTTGCTCCCTCACAGACCTCATCGCTGTATGAGCAGCTTCCAGTCTTACTCCACCTTCAGCTCAGAGAACCTGTCTGTGTCTGATGGAGAGGAGGGAAACACCAGCGACCACTCCCACAGTGGGCCCCTAGAGAGGATGAGTGCTAGTCAGGAGGAGCACCTGGATGAGCTGCTGTCACACACACCAGACATCCCCATTGACATCTCCACCCAGTCAGATGGCCTGTCTGACAAGGAGTGCGCTGTCCGCAGAGTCAAGACCCAGATCTCCCTGGGAAAACTTTGCTCTGACGAACACAGCTATGAGGTTAGTAATATGGATGTGTTATCACATAATGTTGAAGGACGGTGATTACATGTCATCCTCATCTCTCTTCCAACATTTCCTGTCTGCATCTCAACTGCACATTTATCAACTAAATGATGATATTTTAAAGCAGTTGCTGGCCGCTGTATTTCTGCTGTTGTTTCACTGTCTTCTGTGTTTCACTTTTCTTTCAGAATCCACTACAGTTTGGGGACTCAGACTGTGATTCATCAGAAGCAGAGTGCTCTGACGCCACCATTAGAAACAAAAAAGTCGGGGCCCCTTCCTCATGGTGAATCCACCCACAGAGCTCTGTTCTGTTTTTGCCTGGAGGCCACCGTGTCCCACTCTGCCCTGCAGAAAATACAGCAATAAAGAGGACAACAAAGCTCCCTATAGCAAAGCCCCATGCAGTCTCTCCCAGACCTCCACCTGCCCCTCCCCTTGTAAACCTCCCCTCATCTCTAGCACAGCATCCAGGCGACCCATGGCAGGGATTCCCTTTTGAATGATAATGTACAGTAGATATTGTAACATTCATAATTTATTTTTGTCTGAGTTTTGAAGGAAAATTCAGGACATCTGTAAATTCTCTGATCCAAACAGAATGGAGAGAGAGAGGAAAAAAAGACTATAAAAGATACTTATGAAACTGAACAGGGGCTAACTGTATGTTAGGGAGAGACTGAGACTGGACTAAGATGCTGGTGATGATGATGATGATAATACGAAGTTTGAGGTTGACATCTAGCAAACAGGAGTCATCACTGCAATTGTTGGCCTCTCAGGTGACTGACCCAAACTATGAGCATCACTACAAGCCTTTATCTGGCTGCAGTCACTATCTGCATCGTATTGATTTAGACTGAAAACCCCAACCAACAAGCACTCTCACTACAGTATGACCAACCTGCTTTATCATGAGTGCGGAGCCCCAGTGCCCCGCCTCCCCCTCCCTACCTTGAACCCACCATGGCGGGCGGGGAACTTGGAGCTCATGAAAACAGTGTGAACACCAGCATGAACAACCTGCCTTGCAACCTGACTCCCTCCCCAACACCACCACACGTGTCTAGTCATCAGGACCTTCGCTGAACTGTCCTCGCATGCCTGTGCAGCTTGCAAAATGCAAAAGCTGCCAGAAGACTGCATGAAGTGGACAAGCTTAGCAGAGTGAACAGAGATGAAACCTCAGCTGACAGCTAAGGGGAAAAAAAACAAAAAAAAGCAAGAGACTCTTTCTCTGTGACCCAGCTCGTCCTTTTCTCCAAGACATCATTGCCATCATCAATCAGATGTCATGACCACAGGTGTTGAG
>JANJYQ010051425.1:0-15543 GCA_024605255.1 Rastrelliger kanagurta | reverse complement strand
ATATATATATATATATATATATATATATATATATATATAAAAAACAGCTTTCTGTGCTAATCAGTTCACTAGTCACTTGAGCTTGTGTTTTTAATAAATCTGACCCTACCATGGTCTGTTCTGTAGCCTCCATAGGACTGCATGCTGGGAGATGGAGTTTGCCTGAGGATATTAAATTCCGATATATTTTTCACTGAAAATACAAAGAAAACAAAGAAAAGCCATTTAGGTAAACCCAATAAAGACAGCCAGTCACAACAAGGAGAGTGTTATCACAAATGTTTTCAAAATCAACTGCACAGGTAAGTATACAGTACTCACCATAAGGTGTAGGTGGTGAGATAGGGAAGGCGGGTGTAGGTGGAGTCATATCACTCCCAGCCTCAACCCCACTGTCAATGTCGGCGCCCTGGGCCCTGTAGTCAGCACTGTCAGTCCTATACAACATGGGATGCTGGAACAAATAACATACATGCAGGTAACCAACCATATAGAACAGATACACCCACTCACAGATATTATGTGCACATCCTGAATTTACCTGTGGTACACAGGAAGAGTATGTCCGCTGACCCCTGTACTCCTCTTCCTCACCCCACCCTGGGTCACAGAAGTTTGGGTGATCTGTGACATCACTCCTTTGACGACTCAGAGTCCGTGTGACAACACCATGTCCTTCACTGGACTGGACAACTGGATACACACAGGTAGACATGAACAAGCAGGCCATTAAAACAGATTTCCCAGAACTGCTCATTTCAGGGAAAGAAGTACATTAAAAACACTGAAAGTTAAAATAACAGTCTTTGGACTGGTACTTACAACATTAGATTCAACGATATTTTCTAGCCCTGTACCTTCTGCTTAGTATTGTTAAGATGTTACCTCAGAAATAAAAAGCATCAACTATTCTCAAGAACAGTTTCATATGTGTGAAGCACAAATTACATTTGTTAGCTTGCTCAGAATCACTCAGTTGCACAGCAGATATCTGTGGAACTTTAACAAAATAATCATTTCATCCCATGATTTACTAAGGTAAATCTTTTTTAACTGAAACAAGCTCTATTCTCATGCTTGATGCAGACATTTTATACTGTGGTAGCCACAGTCACAGTAACTCTCAGTAAAAAGTTTGGGGCAATGACATTTTTTCATTCTATGAAGGAAAGGGTCACACTGCTATGAACAGTGGTTAACCGCAGAGGTGCTGCCTGCAGAAATGTTTTGAGAGGACAGCTGAGGAATGCCAGAAGTCTGGCTGATGGTCTGGAGGGTGTGGAGTGTGAGGGGGTTCAATGTTGTGACTACTCTAAAGAGTGCTGCCACTCAGCACCAGGGTGTTAATTTGAGCCCTCCCAGTGAGCTCCAGCCTCTCAACCCTGAAGAATGCTAATGGTGCAGAGGTGCTAATGATGGGGGATCATTACTCACACTGTCTGGGGCAAGTATGGATGACACAGGCTGTGTATTTGAGAGTGTTTCTCTATGGATGCATCACAATGACACATTTTTATTTTTCAGTACCTTAATACGCCTTAAAAGAATTACATACACAGTATGTACATACCGCATGATCCTTGGCTTTTATCTGTATGTTAGTTAATGAGTAAAGATGGATCTGAATGGTTCACTCAATATCATGAGACAAGTTAATTTTCTCCAATGATTTACAGCTTTTTATTGAACTAAATATACATGTTGTATAGGGCATGATGATTAGTAACTGTATTCTGTGAGGCAACACAGATCTATGTAATTTTTACTGAGATAACAATGCAAAGTGATGCTGAAAATCAGTGATAATCAATAATTCAAGTAATAATGTAACATTGATATCAACAGCAGGAAGACCTGCTGCACATGATATGCACATGTGTCATCATCTTGGTTCTTGTCCTACATTATAATGGTATTTAATAAAATGCATTGCTACTCTGAAGCAATCAAAGTAGATTATAATATAAAACAAATGTTATTACAATATAACTAATACCTTACTTCTTCCTGTAAATATGAAGGTATGAAGGCTAAATTATTTTGCTCAAACCTCATGTGGAGATCATCCTCCCCCTCCATGAGCATTAATCATCTCTCATAACATGCTGTATGTCCGCAACCCCAGCTGCCTTCACACAACATAAATTCTGTAGTCACCCTCTTCTCCTTTTCTTTCTCTTATTACCATTAAGGATGTTTAAATTAACTGAGCAGAACATATTAAATCATGACAAAATTATGAAAATAATAACATGGAGGCTTAGTGTAACAACATGATGACTTGCTACACGGATACTGGATGCAAAGTATAGCAACAAAGCCGTATTTAGCATAAAAAGGTTTCAGATGGTCATGATGCACCATCGATGAAATCAAAATTATTAAATTCGCCTTTCTTTATGATCTTCAAGATCCATGACTGTTGTCAACAGTGCAAAATGATTAAAACCTACATTAAAAACAAGCAATCCCCTTCCTACATGTTCTTTGCAAATTAGCAAAGTTATGGCCGTCAGCGTTTGTTTCTTGGAATGATACTCATGTGTAGCAGATATGCACAGGCAGGTACACCTTTGGAATCAAATGGAAAAAATATTTGCCTCTGGGCTCACTTGTTCCTCCTTTGGAAATTCCTCAGGCTTCCCCATCTCGTGCCCCCTACAACCACAGACACATGCTGGGGTGTGATACATGCAAAGCTAACTCCGTGGCAGGTTTCTGCATTTTTTCTCTTTCACCAATTTTCAGCTATAAAAAACCATGGAGGAGTAAGCTAACTATCATTGAGTCAGGAGTATCAAGTTGACATGATTTTGTTTACTATCATGAACGGGCTGTATTTAGCAATTTCTATTAAATTTTATAGCTTTTTGGTTGCTGCAGACATGCTGGAAGTTACATCCTGAGAGCACGCAATTCTTAGGATCAGTTACAACATGTACCAAGTGGAAATAACTTTGGCAAATATCTCGTGTAGATACAAGAGTCATTATGTTGCATAATCTAGAATATGATCACACAACAGACCTAACAACAACAATCACAAGATACATGTTAACATCACAGGAGCATATCACTGAACTGCACTTTCCAAATCAACAAAAACCTGGGCAGACAGAGGTGCAAAGTTGCAACAACATTAGACAGTAAGTAAGGGAGCATCTATTGGAGATTACAAATCTTAAATGTGTAATATAACCACAAGCTGCCAGTCTGCAATATGTCTGAGAGAAACAGTTTTAAAGATTTCATAAATATCTGTCTTGCTCAGAACGCAGTCTCTACAATCAAACACGGAGAGATGGCAATGTTTAGAAACATCGATGACAGCTGCTCTCTTTCTCTTCATATATTTTACTGATCTCTGAGTCAGATAGCTATACAGACATGTCTGGACAGTGCTTCTTCCTCAGAAGCACACTGAAAACATCTGAAAACCTGGCAGCAACCTTGCTATTTCTGCCACTAAAACATGCCAGGTGGAAGAGGGAGAGAAGGTGTGCTTTGTTAAGTTCACTCTGTAGTGAAAGAAGATAATAGGTAATACTGTTGGAGAGAGATTACTTTTTAAAAATATTCTTTGCATGTTGATAAAAAATATTTTACTACTAATATCTTTGCCATATTCATCATCAGATATTTATAGGAAAACAACCTCCGGTTTCATAATGACTGTCACAGGTTTCGTTTCCCCACAACACTTGTAGACAACATCACATCATCGCCACCACCACACCCAGGCTGTCTGACTATCTTACCTGTCTGCTGTGTGTTTTTCAGCGTTGCTGCATTATTATCGTTGAATCTGAGATTGATGCCTTTAGAGCATTTGACGACTGAGCCGTTCACGTGCTCCCCTCCATTCCTCTTAATGGAGTTGGTGTGGCTCAATACTGGCACGAATGCATGATCCAGGTCCATGATCAGCTGGTTGAGCTGGTCGATGGAATTGTCAATGTCCATTGTTAGAGATTTGAACTCTTCATCCCGTTTGTTGTTGTTGTTATTGTTTATTGTCGCCTGGTCTTTGTGAGGTGCTGGGTCTCTCAGAGCATTTACTGTCATGTCCCTAGTGGGGACCTGTGACTCCGTCTGCAGTCCGGTTTTGGGTGAAATGCTACTTTGTTTGCTCCCTGGGTATCTTTCTGTATCATTTCCATCCTCTGGCATGTAAATAAACTGTTGTGCAGCAACCATCTGCTGCTGGCGCACCCAGGACTGTGTTGAATAGCTTCCCTGTCTGTACACATGTTGCTTTGGCATAGAAGCACTGCTGGGATTACATGAGGCAACAGAGTTGCTCCTGGAGCTTAAACAGCCCCTTCTAGCCTCAGCATAGGCTCTGTCATATTCCTCCATGGGAGGAGGTCCAGGGTGGTGGAGATGGTGGTGCTGGCTTTGGTTTTGCTGCTCCTCTCCTCCAGGACTCCCAAAGCCATCTGAGAGAAGAGAGTTCTGGCTGCTCTTGTGGCAGGAGGACGACAAGGTCCCTAAACTGTCCACACTGTGCAGATCATGACCTGTGATGACCTCATCATCTAGGATATCAGTTTCCCTCTCTCGAGGACGGGGATCCCCATTGATGTGCACTTGTGCTGGGACTATCTGCTGCATGCCCACTCTGGGACCTTGATCATCCATTTCCTCCAGTGAGGGGTCCTCAACACCAAAGCCACTTAGAAGGCGCTTCAGCTGGACCTTTTCCTGTTGGCTGGGACCGTGATGGGGCTTGATGGTAGCAGTAGCAGTGGTAAGAGGTGTAGGTCTGTCTGCCCACAGAGAAGTGCTAGACAGGCCCGAATCACTGCTGACAGAGAGGGCGTGGTCGCTGTGGTCAGGGCTGGAGGTGGCAGAGGTTGTGCGGGCCCCTCGGCCCAGTGTGGCCTCTCCTTCGTTGGTGCTCCTCTTATTAGCTGCTTTGTCCTGGGTTAGGCCTTGAGAGCGTTGTGCTGTAAAAAAGAAGAGATGCAGCGCTTCATACAGTCAGCTGGTATGGGCACACATACACACAGAGACACACAAACAGCAGGTACTCACACTAACAAATGTTAAAGGCACAAACTTACAGACAAAACAAGACTTTTTTCACATGCAGTCATGTCAACCCACAAACTCCATCATTCAGAATCTATTACTAACAAAGTCCAACACACACAGCACCTGACAAAGACAACATTGCAGACATTACAGAGCAACATTTCACATAAGACTAAAACACTACTATATTCTAAATAGGAAAATAACACATTAACAGAGGAAACATGTTAATGAAGTGAGACAAATAACAATCATATGTGTAAAATACTACTTAAAATCAACCAAATTATATAAATTTGTATGCCAGTGTATTTCCAGCATAAATATTCCAGTCATCTTGCCATCTCTCTGATCAGGTTTCCAGGTGAACTACTGAGGTGCTAGCGTTTGCACAGCAAGATAAAGGTATTCCTCATGCTTATATAAGAGATGTTGAAAGTCTTCGATATGATGTTACAAGAGTCAGACGGTGAATCTTCAGAGTCTGACCCATGCATTCCTCACCCTACTGTGATTAAGCCACCCTACTCGCTCTCGCCTGCCCCTTGACCCCCAGCATATGTCCAAACAACCTCCTTAATCCTCAAAAGTCATTTTACAAGACTGAATCAAATTTATCATGGCATAGACTTATGCAAAATGAGGGGTTGATGAGAATTCCAAGTGCATATGAGCAGCAATGCCAAGTAAGTAAAACTTGCTGTTTCACTGTCACTCTCTTTCTGCTTCAACAAAAGAGAGAACTTGACTCCTACGCTTCTCCCTCAATCTGCTGCCTTAAGTACTTGCCTTGCAGTCAAACCATGACCGGAGTATCTAAATACCAGACACGCATGATAAAAGCTCTCCCCTCCTCCTCTCCAAAAGCTCCTGTATGTATGACTTGCACCCCGCTTACACAAACACACTGGTGGGACTTGCATCCAGCATTGAGCAGCCTCAGCTCAGGCCTCCACCTAGGTCAGTTCCGCAGGGAGTTTTCCAACAAATCCCTCTCGTAACATTCCTTTTGGCAAGGTGCAGGCAGGTTTTAAGACAGATGTTTCCCCTTTCCCTCCATGCTGCCTGTTTTCTGTCTTTCCCTGTTCCTCCCTGTCAACGTCCTGCCTCTCTTTTCTTCTCTCTCTTCTTCCTGAAGGCCCCCCAGTCTGTCATAAGAAAAAAAAAACATCTCCTACCTTTGCTGCCACTGCCAGGTAAGTATGCAAGAGAATCCCTGTCTCCAGCAAAACAAAAGAAGAGGAGAAGAGGCCATGCAGACACACAAGAGCGGACATGGCTTTTACCCAGCAGATAATAGTCAGGGTCAAATCAAGCGAGTTCGAATGAGCTGGCCCTGCTTTCCTTCTCTGCTGAGAAGGTGAGAGTGTTTGCACTCCACACAAGGGGGGACCTTGAGATCTCCAAATAAGGGCAGAGGAATGTAAACAAGTGAGGCGGTGCTTAGGTGTGGGGGCGGGCTGAAGGAAAGCAGTAACCCGACCTCTTGCCCTGCATCAGGGGGACTACCCCATTGGGGAGAAAAAGGAAGAAAGAAAGAAAGAAAGAAAGAGGGCGGCCCAGAGAGGATCAGAGAATGAAAACAACATTCCTGCAGTTCCAGACTTTTTCACTCTGTAAAAAGACACTTTTTAATTAAAGCAATCCTTGCCTTCTACTTGGAGCTCTGGGCAATTTTCACAAAAAACAGCAGCCAAGTTGTTTTTCTCTCACTCTTCTGTGTCATTAAATTACATGCCTGCTGCCCGCATGTACAATATTGGCAAGAAACAGATGTGTCCTTCAATTACGGGGTTCTGTAATTGTTTTTTTAAAAAAAATTACCTATCAGGATTGCATTGACATTAACCAAACACATGAAACCTGAGAATCTCAGTCAGACCATTTATATCGAGCACTCATAATGTTGCTTGTTGTGGTATGGTCAGTCCCTGAATAATCTGCCAATTACAGTGCAGAGAGTGGTGAAACCAAAACTGTTCATCTAGCTGCTCTCATATCACAGGAAGAAGCCTAGTAGTGAATGGCTATGCAATTACCCAACCCTTTCCATTCCATTCCATCTCAGTTACTACCATCCCGCATCTCCTGAATGCCAAAACCATGAGTTGTGAGCATAATGATGATGATCATCCTCATTTTCTTCCGGCCAAGCTTCTACATGTGCCTCCAATGTGTACACAACAGCCCTAAAGATCCTGTGTACAGTTAGTACAGGACAAAGTGTACATACAGAGGGAAAACCCCTTTACAGAACTGGTAAATTGGAGAAAAGCATTTTGTCACATACCCTGGTAGTACTGCAGAAAGTACTGGGGTATCCATTTCTAACATTTCTGTTTATTGCAATAAATGGATGCAAATTAAAATCTTTGTGTAGTGTTCAAAGCGTTGAATAATTCTATTTGAAAAAAAAACAGATTTTCAGAAAATGTATTTAACTGAAACAATGTTCTAAAATATAGTTTTCAATGAAAGCTGATAATAATTTCAATTGTTGATTCAAATTTCCATTTTTTTAACACTTTAAGGATTTTCTCGCCTGTACTGGAACAACCACTAAATGACGTTAGATTGCTTTGTCAGCTACTTTTTCGGTGGTCTGGAATGAACTACTGAGCACAATTTTAAAGCCAACATGGATAAAAAGTCCTTAAATTCCAAACACTCACCATTCCATGACAACTGGGCAATCTTATCTGCTGATGTGTATTTCATGATACAACTGAAAGCTCCAAGATAATTACTAAAAATGAACATTGACTTTGATGATTTGATTAATTATTTTTTAGTGGTGGTAGCAAACAGAACTGATGACATTACTATGAATTTGTCAATAAATAGAATAAATCATCTTCTGCTAACAGTAGACTCAAATTAACACCCTTCTGAACAATCTTTTAAAATTGAATTCTTAATTCTTAAATTAAGANNNACACACACACACACACACACACACACACACACACACACACACACACACACACACACTGAAATAAATGAGGTTTTCTTTTCACAGTCTTAGCACTACAGTGGCAAACATATTTTAGAGACTTCCTCCTCCCAGCCAGCCTGTGAGTGACAGCCTCTCAGAGGGAGACTGGCCCTGCTGGAGCACTGGTGGTAAGTAGATGTAGAATTCCAACAAAGCTTCCAGTCTTCCCTCTCAGATGTAGTGTTTACATGAGAAAACAAGGCTGTAAATAGCCCACATGAATGCTCTGGAATCAAGGGGAGAGAAAAAAAAATGCTCCTTTTGTTGCTTAGCTTTGATTAATTTTTAAATTTGAGTGCTCTTTTCGCATTCCCAGAGGTATGCGTAAAATTATAATTGAATGGTATTTTAAATGAAAAGTAAAAAAAGGCAGCTCATTTTCATCAAGTTGAACTGAGCTTATAAAAAACACTCAATGAATCCTGGGAATGGGTGGATCTGTGTTTTAATGGCACCACCAAGTTGCTCTATTCTGGGAGGTTGTTGTGAATTCTGTGGTTGAGTGGAAAGCAACAACCACAGCTAGGATGGGACGCCCCGACAGGGTGGCTCTGAGTGTGAGTCTGTGTCTGTGTGTGTGTAGGAGCTAGTGAGAGTATATATCTGTGTGTATGGGTGTATGTGTGTGTGTGTGTGTGTAGAATGGTTAAAGCAAGCCTATTCATTTGATGAAACAACAAACTAGAAACCTCTTGAGAACAGCTCTTCCTTTGAACTCACTAGTTCCTACACACAACAACACTCCTCCCTGTCCCTCACAAGACACATCAGTGATTGTCACACTCATCATACTGTAACATAAAGAATTTTTGACGCCATTGTAAATTTTAGCCTTCAGTTCCTTTCTTCACAATTAAAAATTATGTTTCCACACAGCCTTCCAGGTCAAAGTGATTGCAACATAAACCAAGTTAGCAGAGACTGTGTATGCATGTTAATGCAATCAGACAGCAGTCCCAGCAATAAAATGGAATAGGACCTGTTACACTCTGTTAATTTCCTGAGAGAAAATAGAATGTGTTTTGTTTGTGTCAGTGAGTAACACACTGAACATAGAAGAGAAATCACAGTGAGAGAAAAGGGGGGGGGGGGACACATGTAATGCCTAAATAACACCCTTTGAATAGTTCTCCCATTCATAAAAACAGACTGATATTTTCACTCAGATGGAGTATGATTCATTGGGTCGATGCTGTTTTCAGTATTGTATAGCATTGTGAGTCATGTAGTGATTAATGTAGCGCAGCAACAGTACCTTCACCATCACAGATGTTCTGGTAGGAGTCCCAGCGGGTTAGAGAATCTGCTGTGTTGTAGTCCACAATAACATCAGCCCCATTTTGCCACCTGTCAGGACCTGGACCCAAAAATAACATTTTTTGTAGATATTATATCTGGGTGTGTTCTCAATACAGGGAGAGGCAAAAAACAGTCACTAATTGTAGCTTCAAAAATGGCTCCAGTGAAGAGAAAGTAAGTGGGATAAAATTTTTATGTAGAATTTTAGGGCTGGGCCATTTTTTAAAGAAATATTCTTGTTGTACTATTCCTTTAAAAATGGCCCAAGATGTCATTGGATTAGAACAAAAAATAAAGCCTAAAAAAGTTTATTGAACAGACAAATGAAAAAAAAAAAACAATCAAAAAGTCGACCTAAAATGCGCTCTGACCCTCACACTATTATTATCTTTATCTAATTAGAAGACAGGGGTTTGTTATGTTTTTAAAAATGTCTTCAATAGACACAGCAGAAAATATATACAGCGCATGCAAATACACATATACAGAACCATACAACATAGGTTCACTCCTGTGGGGTTCTGAGGCAGCACATGCTGTGCTTCTTTACCTCTCTGTCAGCACACACTTCACACTACATTTCCCCTCTGGAGCATTCCACATCCCTTCTCACTGGGGGTCAGAGGGTGAGGAACAGAGCACAGGAAAGCATGAAGGGGAAAATGGAGAAACACTTGTGTCTGTTTTTGCAACTAGCTCTCCCTACAGAAATTTCTTAATACACAGAGAGCTCATAATCTACCTGGTATCCTCTCTGGTCCCTCGGAGAAAACCAGCTCCACTTTACCGTAATCTGGAAATCTGGGATCTGAAATGTTAGCACACAGGAATGTCACCAGTGTGGCTGTTCAGAACTGGGAAAATGAATGGTTTTGTTGGTCAACAGTTTGGATTCTCTCAGTACACGTAACATGTTTGGGAAAACAAGATTATTGGTCTCTAAGTGCCAAGTCTAAATTAAATCCAGACAAAGCCCCGCAAAATGCAGCGAAGAGCAGAGGAGTTGATATAAGCTTGCAGCATGTTGAGACCTGTTCTGGGGTTTTTTTTCATATCTACCTTTATTGGCAGTCTCCATGTCCTCTTTTTCAAACATCAGGTTGTAGCCCTGCACTGCTCCCGTGTGGAACTGCAGCCGGAAAATAACTTCCCGTTCCGAAGTAATGTCACTCTTATGATAACATTTAATCTAAAGGAAAATAAAAAAAAAAAATGATGATTGCTACATTAAGTATTGAAATTCTGAGAAGTCATGTTGTTTGTTTTTCCTACCATGATGTCTCCTTTTAGAAGCTGGGCAGGCTCCAGCGTGATGCATATACGGCCTCTGTGGCCTGGACCAATGTGGCTGAAAGCAAAAACAAAGCAAAGTGAGCCAGTGATTGGAAATACTCAAACATTTACAGAAAACAGTAACTCCAAATTAAAATCACCATAGAACTAAGTGAAACAGAAAATTATTTTGATGTATTTAAGCATTCTTTAACATTAACTATGTTTCCATTACCATACCCAAATGTGAGAGCGACTTACTAGACTCCAGATGAATACACTGCTTGCATTCCCTGATAGACTTTGATGTAAGGTCGACATACTGCAAAAAAAAAAAAAAAAAAAATTATCAAAAGTGCATTCATATTATGACCTTTAGTAGCCAGTTAAGATATTTATGAGAAGCTTCTAAGATGCTTTTGCTCACAGCAGAAGTGTGATAAGCTCTTCTTGTGAGAAAGAGATTTCAACTTCACAGTGTGACGAAGAGTTCTGTTGTTCCACCAAAATTTGTGAAAACAGCAATTAACATGCAAACGTGGTTGTGAATTGCCATGGATTTACTGCGAGCCTATAAAGACGCTCTTCTCCTCAGTTCTGTTTATGCACAGAAGTGCTTCTTCTATGCGTCTGAGCCTCTGTGTGTGTATGTATGTTGGAAAGAAAAAAAATATAAAGTCTAGATAACTCTCCGTCTTGTTTACTGCCTCAGTATTGATGTGGTTGTGTCTGGATTCTTTTATACTGTCATGGTAGCAGCGGCTGTATTATAGTGGGTGTTGCAGCTGTGTGTAGTGGTAAACAATATGACTTTAACCTCCAGCGGCGTCAAAGTTTGGCATCCCGTGAAGGATGATGCAGTGTAGGAACAAGGGGGAGGTGTTTATCTTCATGGATCCACTTAGAAGACTGTTGAGGATCCAAACATATCTGACATGAAAGCACAGAGATGAAGTTAAATAATATTCAGGGCTACTGTGTATTACAATAACGAAAAACACCATAAACATGCTGTTCCTAATACTACAGACAAGACTATACCTGTTGTGAGAACCATAGCATGTAGTCTTATTTACACATTTGTTACACAAAAAATTGATAATATCAATAATAGTTTTTGTCAAGTTTTTGAAACAAGCGGCAGCTACCTTAGCTTAGCATAAAGAACCTTTTGGGAGGACTGGAAGGACACATTACATAACTAATATTTGTGCTCCTCAAATTAAGGCATTGTGAAAGGTATCATTCAGGTCATTCTGGGGTAAGCTGAAAGAGGTATTATTTTGGTTAATTAAGACGAGTGGTCTGTAGGGAAAAGGGAGATTCTGTCTGCTTATGGCTTCAGAGACCCAAATGCCGAAAACCTATCATTTAATAAGTCTCAAATAACAACCACTGAAAAATGCATTCTATGTATTGTATTTTCACTTCATTGTATTATTTATATGTTTATACATACAATATTATATATGTATAAATATAATAAATATAATAATATAATATTGTTGTTTTTCAATGTGAATCACTTGCAGCGTGTAATTTTTTTGTTGTAAAGCACTCTGAGCTGCATTTTTGACATTATACACATTAACATATTATTATTGGCATCAACTCAGATATCACTTCAGCACTTAGAATAAAACATTTAAAACAATACCAGTCATAGTCTCATCTGTTCATATTGCCATCACTTAAGATTTATCTCAGATAAACATGGTGACAGCTTGAAGAAACTATAACAAAACAAACCTAAGAAACCAGTCGTGCCTAGAAGACATCACTGTGAGTGATGTAATACACATGAGTTATGTCACCATGGAACCTCATTCTCAGTAATCATTACATTACATCGTTACAGTAATCAACAATGACAACAATCAACAATGAATTCATTGAAACAAAATACACAAATACAAGTACACACAAAGTCTGTACTGAATCAGCTGGGTCTAGGACATGAATGTGCTTGGACGGAGGCACTGAGCAGCAAAGCACCAATTGGATGGATGGATAGATGTATGTTATCATACAGAAGGGCGTGCTTATGTTTTGGGTCTTACCGTTTCTGCGAAGGTGTCATCAGAGCTGAGACCTTATCATCGTAGTATTTCCTCATTGCGAAGCGGTCCAACGCCTGATCAGCACTTTGAGGGAGACAGAGAGACACATTAACCACTTTAGGTAATTATGACTTAAGGAAGAGATTACACTCTACTCCTCTATAATTGAATGGTGTTAACCCTAACTTAAATTAGGACAACACAGACACACATGCATACACATGCATAATGGACAAGAGTGAAAGTAACCAGAGAGACAAGGGATTCCAACAGAGAGGAAGAGAATGCCAGCTTTAAGTAAACACGGAGGGGGAGAAGAGGACAGAGAGAGGCCAGAGTGTGTGCACAGCTCGGCTATTCAGACAGCCCTAAAACCAACAGGCGCTGGAGCCTTTTCACCACAGCTCTGTTTCTCCCTCGTCGTCCCTCTCCCTCTGCTCCCCCCTGAATCTGTTCCATTGTAATTCTGCCTCATTGTTTTCCTATCTCTTCCTCTACCTCTTTTTGCCCTTCATCTTTCACATTCACCTTACCTAACTGGTCCTCCTGAGTAGGACACAAACACTGAGGGGGGACAAGATCAGTCAGACGAAGGACAAATGTGTGCTCATGCCACAATGACTGCTGTCTGCATAGTGTCATTACACTAGGTCCATCTCTCAAAGTGTGTGCTGCAATTCTTGACTTCAGGGAATAGCAAAAGTAAATATATCAGACTGACAATAGTTTGAAAATTGGAATTCTTTTTCTCCAAGATGAATAGATTTTATGAAACTGACACTGTGGCCAGAAGCTATTACAGTAACTAACATGTTTCCAAGGTGATTCATGCAATTCTATACATAGTGATTCATTGCTCAAATTGTGTGGTTTTTCTTTGATTTTGAAGGAAGTGACATTCTTTGACTCACTTTCTGAGTCAACTTCAGCCTAAGTTAAAGGAGGTAAATAAAGCAGTTGTGGTTGAGCAATGACACTGCTTGTGTTCTACAAAATGAATCCCCATAAACTGTTTTTGGTTGTTGATACTGTTTGATGCCAACAGTGGGTGGGCTTATTATGATAAAATCTTGACTTAAATGACATTTATAGTAACAAAGCATTAAAAACATGACACATAGCAGTGATTACCTGGCTGATACATCTGTGAAATGCACAAAGGATGAAATGACAACACCAATTCGACCCTTACCGCCCTGAGGAAACAAGAGAGGACAGGAGATAATTCACTACATATGCACAACTTTGTTTCAAAGGCCCCAAAAACATATTCTCTCAAGTCACTTTCCTACAGAAGTCTAAGTCCTTTTTTACTGGTTTAAAGTGGGCAGAACCCATTTAGACAAAGAGGCTATTAAAAAATTGAAAATAATAACAATGTGCAATCTTGGGGTAAAATTTGAGGGCTAAATTATGAACAAGAAACTAAAATATAGCTGATATAACACAACTTATGAATGCTCACCCTGCAGTGTATAACCACAACATGTAGAGGGTCAGCATTGAGCCAGCTCTCCATGGCCTTACAGATGGTGCAGATCTTATCCAAAGGTGGAGCATGACAATCTGGCCAGCCTGTATCCAGGGTCTAAAGAAACATTATATATTATAAACACAGACCAGCTTACATCTACATTACCAGTCAATATTATGATGTTTAGTGAAACTAGATAGACACTACTGGTGAAAGAGGATGAATGGAGATCTATTTTTGCTTTTTTGTTTGTATGTTGTTGTTTTTTGGGGGTGGGGGTGGGGAGGGGGTTGCAGACATAGGTAAATTAATATACTAATGTTATTCATTTGTGCTGGTTTGGTGCAGTTTGCAGTCAGACTTACCTTTGGGTTCATTCTAGAGAGATCATGTCTTTTCTCTGACAGGTTGATAATCTACAGAAAACATAAAACAGTCTGTGACTTAGCATGTTATCTTCAAGATTACTGGACTTCATTTCTAAAACAAACCTCTGCTTTGGCTCTGATTCTTACATTAGCTTGCGTAAAAGATGAGCTAAGCACTCTGAGATCAATACTTTGTCAACATCCGCTGAAAGCCTATGAGCCCTGACATCTATGCTGTTTGCACTTTGACTCTTGGCTTAGCAAGACAGTGAGCGGCACATGTACAAGCACTGACCAGGTAATTGTCTGCATGCTTGGACTTGAGCATTCGTGTGACATCCTTCAGGTTATGCGAGTAGATCTCCTCTGAACATCCCTGAGGGAAGAACACAGCAATGATGCGCTCTGTGATGTACGTTAGGTCGAGTTCATATCCCTCCTCCATCCTGAATCTGGGCCTTCCTGTTGAAAATAAAAGAAATGGCTCAGGCTTTTCAACTTCCTCACATCTTCCCGCTTTAAGCAGGTGACTATGTTCAAGTCAATATTTGATGGTCAAAGTCCTCAGCTTTTAGTCATTGTGTCCACATTTCCTGCAGATATCTTCAAAGAATGACCTCAATACCAGATTGTATGACAGTGAGCATTTTGTTTGCGCAGCAACCGCCAATGATGTGTCACAAATAAACAATACATCAACAGCTTTTTAAACAGGCAAGAGATGATTGCCATTTATCTCCACTGCGAAGAGAGATACAGTACAGTGGTGTCAAAAGATTGAACACCAGCAAGCTAGTTACCACAGTCAAAGTAACAATGACAAAGAAAAGAAAAACTTTCAAAGAATTCCGGTTGAAACCAGTTGCTGTAAATCCCTGAGTGATGGCGTGTCCCTCTGACCTCATGGCCATGAACTTCCTGCGGTGGTGGTCTGGAGAGAGCCTGTCTCCCTCCCCCGCCACCCTACCACACCCACTGACACATCCCTTATTCTCTTATCTAGTCATCTCTGTATGGCCTCCCTGTCACTGCCTTTCA
>JANJYQ010051388.1:11867-21917 GCA_024605255.1 Rastrelliger kanagurta | reverse complement strand
CAGTTTGGCGAAAGTAGTTGCGTTGCCTGTGTACATTTGAAGCAAGAGCGAGAAGCTGCGGTGTGAGTGTAGCAAATGCTTTTCGGGCACTGGCTTTGCTATGACAGATGCTGACGATGAACTCTTGACACTGGCTCAACCAGTTTATGTTCAACATGTGTGTCTCTGTTACTGTCTCTGGTTTCCACTGGCCTGGCTTGCTCACTGTGGACATAGGTATGTATGTGTCCATGTGTGTTTATGCGTATGTGAGTGAGAGTGAGTGTGCATGTGTGTGTGTGTGTTTGTGTATGTGTGTTGAGGCCAGGGAGAGATGAGAGGAGCAGCAGGATCTGTAGCTATCTGGGAGGTTGAGCATAATGACACACCGGGGACAGATTAGGTTCCTGTCCATCAGGGTTCCATCAGGAAGACTCTGATTTACAGCCATGCTGACCAGCCAGCCTGCCCTCCACCCAAAGCAAACACACACGGAAAACACCACCGCCTCTGTGTGGTGGCAGCTGGTGGGCTCCCACACATGTTGCATTTGGCTACTTCGTTCGCCGGTAAGTTTTTGACTGTAACATCAGTGTAGATTTAAGTATGAGGCTGCCTTATAGCAAAAAAAGACAAGCTTGAAATCACAATGACGTCAATTTTGAAGTTAAATTCTTTGTGCGTGTGCGTACGGGCTACATAATGCCACGCATGCTACTTACTGCCTACCTCCTCCATAACAGTGGAAGAAGGGAAATGGACAGATCCATTAAACAAGATGTCACCCCCAAACACAACAATGATTAATCACACGCTGCAAATTATAAGCACCTGTATGAATGAACGGCAAAGCAAAAGCCCCCTCTCCCACTGTCTGACTGCATGCTTTCACTCTCTCAGACAGCCACCGCCCCGGCCCCCCATAACCCCCACCACCCCCTTCTCTTCTCACTGACCCTCTGCCCCCCTCACTCGTACCAAGAGGAAGTCTGCCTGAAAAGAAATAACTCACCACGTACACAAAAGGCCATTTTGACTTAAACTCTCCCTGAAATTATAGATTTTGATGTTTTATGCAGAGTTGAGCCACACGAGCTGCGAAGGAAAGTTACGTGTAAAGGAAACGGGTGACACTTGAATGTGGAATTATTTTATATCAAGGGAGTGTAAATTAATGAAGGCAGTTAAATATTTTTTTTAATTAAATCCAAAAGAAGTTTTTATTAAAAGAGTAAATAAATTTAAAAATAACTGATAAAACAAATGGAAACTAAGGTTTAAACTAAATATAGCAGGAAAAAGAAAAAAGAGTTCTTGTTTTATTCATCTTCCAACATCCCAAATTCACCTTCAGAGGAATGAAAGCCCTCTGTGTAAAATCACCTGAATTCATTATGCTAACAAGCCAGCCCTGCTGATAGGCACACGGGCTGATGTGAGGAAATGTGAGTTTGATTAATGTGGGCAAAATTGAGCTGTGCAGACTGCTCCCCAGCCCCAGTTAAAGGAGTCGCCTGCCATCAGGCTCAAAAAGGCTGCAAACTGCAAAGCGAGTTCTTCGGCCTGCAGTGCTGCCTGACACTTCACAGCAAATCTGCAGCAGACCTCATTCCCCACCACCACCACCACCCAACCCCACCCCCTTCTCCTGCCACACAAAACAAAACTGCCGGGACCTGAATAAATCTAGCTGGCACACAAAGTTCTAAATGAAAACCATATTCCTGATAGCTTACACAATGAGGGAGATGTCTTTTGTGTTTTCTGTTCATGTTTATACATATCAAATAGACCTGAGCTGGCTTGTCTCTGTCTGTGATCCTGCAGTGCTCTTAAACTAGCCAGACCACAGCAGGCAAGCACGACCAACCGAGCCAATGAAGCAGACTCTCTCAAGAGAGAGCCAGTCCCAGGAGGCGGACNGCCCTTAAGGCAGAATGGCCCACCACTGTGCATGAAGAAGGCACAGAGGTGGAGAGGTAGGGGGTGGGGGTGAAGGGGAAGCAAAGCTGAGCAACTCACAGAGCCCCCAGGTACCTGCCTGTACAGTTGCCTCTCTCCAAATGTTTACTTTGGACCAGACTGGCGGCCAACTGGTTGCAATTGACCCTCTACCAGGACGAGTTAGAGAGTGAACATGAGACTTTTCCTTCTGGGAAAAAGATGGAGGGAAGCCACACACGTACTCAGACTCTAAAACGCACACATGCATACAAATGCACATCAACACATGAAAAGTAAAACTTACAATAATACACAAATCACTTTGCTGATACAAAGAAACAACATAGTTAAAAGAACATCCAGTTTTGCTCCAGGTAAGCTTCTTTTACTGAGGATAAAAGTTAGACCTCAAAATTTAGAGTTGGAAAGTGGCCACAAGTCAATGGAAGACTTAAAAACTACACCTGCCACAGGTGTTAACGCTCAGGCCTGTTCACTCTCAGACTAGTGGAAAACAGAGTGGCGGGAAGACTGGGCAAAATCAGACAATGTCACCACCAGAAACACTCTATTCTACACACTCAGAGCTGTCCTCCGTCATCCCATATGTTGACTGGCTGGTCATCGACCTGACAGCAGCGGGGAAAGGCTGGGATGTGATGAGGCAGGGTTGCAAAGAGGAGGCCCGCTGGCCCCATAGACTAAATAAAACCTCTTAATCCTCATAAACTGCTCCATATGAGTATTACATCCCTAACTCTGCACAGGACTTCCAAGGGAATGGAACTCATTTCGAGGGTAAAACATTACCAGGATTCCTCCTGTTGCTGCCTGGCTTCCATAATAGGTTCCGTGTTCTGCTGCGGACCCGCTCTGATGCGAACCCTCAATTTTCCCCGCAAATATCGATGACAGAATGCGCTTATGATGAAAAATGCTCCGGAAAATGTAAATGAGGGGGCTGGAGAAATGAAATGATTACTGTCTATGAGTAAGCATGTGTGTTCGGACAGGCAGAGTAAAGGATACAAACAGGCCCATTAGGGATTCGTTGTGCCACATGAGGAAAAAAAAAAAAAAGAGAAAGAAAACAGTAAACCCGACTTGCCACCCACTTGCTTAACATGATCATACAGGCCTGCAGAGTTGATATGATTCATCAATAAAAATCACATTTAAAATAAACACCTCCATGTAACCATTTCCCTTGTCAGCTAGGCCTATTCATGCTCAAACCCTGTCAGTGTACACCTGAGTGGTAAGCGTATGTCGGCCTGGGCAGGAAACAAGGGAGGAGGAGGAGGGGAGGCCAGGTTGGCATTTCACTCCAGGCCAGTCATTTGTCACAATTGTCACAGAATGCACAAACACAAATTACTGAATTATAACTACGGATGTGTGTGTCCTGCCTTGGCTAAATCAAGAGAGCATTGGGAGCTGTCATAACAGGGGCTGGTGGTGTCTGGGCCACCATGAGGGTGGAGCAGGCAGTCCAGGCCCTTTTTTGTGACTCCTGTTCTAGCCGTTAGGTGTTTATTGGGGTAAAAACAATATGAACGCATGGCTGACTAACATGAAGGTGGTTTGACTAACTGAAAATACACAAATAGTGAGGCAGAGAGAAATTGTATGATTAAAAAAAAAAGCCAGAATAAATTTAAAAACAGGATAAATTAAAAACATGTAAAGCAATCATCAAGAAAATGTTCAGAATATATTAACATATTAATTGTAACAGTATTTTTTGTGAAAAGATTTTTCCAGTTATTTCTGCATTTATTTCCATTAATCTTATGAAATGGGAGAAGAAAATTAAATACTTGTAGTCTTGGTGAATGTGAACAGTAGGAGGCATAATAAGCTATGGCTCCAGCCTTCACCTTTTCCATTTTTGTTGAATGCTTTTGGAATGAATGGGTTTTGATAACTGCATTTTTTTTCCTTTATGAGCTACGTGCTGAAATGAAACTTGCTAATTAGATGAAATAAAGTTAGTGAAAAGACAGAAATAATTAAACAATTAATTTTCACATGTGAAATAAACATCCTGATGCATATTAAGAGGTACTACAGTTAGCATTTTTAAAAACACCAATACATCATTGTCACATTAACTGTGATATATTGGTGTAATTACTATAAACAAACGACCAGTAGCCTCTGTCTCACATAAACCTTCCTGCTTCCTGTCCAAGACAAGATGTTGATTTTTGAAATGTTTATTGTAGAGGGTAAACACATTTCTGTTGACACATTACAACACTGCAAGAATATCTGAGAGCTTTGGCTCTTTTCAATTTGGAAGAACAGCATCTTTCTATTTTATGCTATAATGTAAATGAATGACAACCAATCATTTTAGTAATATTATCATGATTATTCTACTAATTTAAAGCTTTAAATAATTTCTGGTACAGAAATATTACAGTGTAACAGTTGAACTGTAGTATTGAAATGAAAACCCAGTGTTACAAAAGACAAACTGGTATGCGCCTGACTCGTTCTGTTGTGCAGCAAGTGTGCGCCGAGGTGAACCACACAGGTATGGTGGGCCAGACACAGGAAACGTATTAACATGGACCACCGTTTACTCTCCTAACCACACTGCGTTCCATGGGGACATGGATAAAAAGCTCAAGCCAAAGCCTCCTCTCACACACACACGCAAATGTAAACATATAAATTTAGATATACAAGACAGGTACACAGACAAACCTACAAAAATCTGAATATATACTGGAGAAATTTAGATATATTAATACAGATACACAAACACACAACTTAAGTCATGCACAAATTCAAACATGAATTTAAATATCTAAAACACACATACACCCACAGATTAGTGCATGCAAACACAATTACATACACATACACAGTCAAACTCCTACAGACAAACAGGCATTCCTGGTTCCTCTAACTTCTCTGCGTTAACACCTGTCCACAAAGACATTCACACACTATCCATTAACACCTACATAAAACACCTACAGGCACCCGTATTCTATTAGAGGTCAGCGACCGGCTCCTCAATTTCATGGCCCATGTATGAGGGCAGCAGAGGTGAATGTGATGACAGAAGGGCAGGCGAGCTGCGTGACTGACTATCACTCACTAATATACATACACACGCGCACGCAGACACATGCACATACACGCACACACGGGCAGCAGACATGCATGAAATGCCTTGTGCACAACCCTTAACATCTCAATTAAAAGGCTATGAGCATCATCTGTTTGTATACATTGAATTGAGGATCTGGAGCGCTGCAGAAATATACAAAAAGTAAACCTCAATGTTCAGCATTTAAATATAGAAAAATTAGATTTTGTATGCTCAGTTTCCTGCACATCTATTTATATTCCCTTCTTTAAACGGCAATCTCTGCTTTCCATTTTTCTCCCTTATTTCCCCACTCCCCTCTCTCTCTCTCTTTTTCTCTGAGGTATTAAGTTGTTCTCTTTGGCTATCTGACTCTCTCCAAGCTCTCTCTCTCCCTCTCTTTCTTTTTCTTTCCCTTTTTTTCCCTCTCACTCAGGAACTATGTCTCTTCCATGGCTGGGAGCTTGTAATTTGTTACAGGCGGCTGGGCAGGCAGAGAGGTCTCCCTCTTATCTGGACAAGGGATCACCAGGAAAATCATATCAGAGGGAAGGCGTGTTTAAATATAGCCGTAATTGCGGCAATCATTTCTTGCTGTCTCTTCAAACCCCCCACCCCACTTCTGCCTTAAAAAGGCCCCACCCTCTGCCCCTCTAACTTTCTCCAGTCGTCCCCCCCACCCCCCATGCTCAAACACCACCCCGACCGTTCCCAATTCCCCGACGTTTTTCCCCTGGCTTTTCAGAACAACCTCCTTCTTGCCCAGCGTTTCCTCCTCTAGTATCCAGTTAATCCTGGCTCGTGGTGTGGGCTCGGGGGGCTGACAGTTGCATGACAAGGAATGTTTCCCTTTGTAAGAGCCTACTTCCTCCTCGCGCAGTTTTAGCCTAATTGAAATGTTTCCTATTGAGCTCAATCAAGGGGGCAATTACCTAATTATTCGCTTATGCCTAACTCGACCCTGTAAGAGACGGGGAGAGGGATGGAAAGAGGGGAGAGAGGAGGGGAAGTTGAGGGGGGAGCAGAAATATTGAGATAAAGGCAGTAAAGACGTGAGGAAAGAGAGACAAATTAGACTACGATCATTTTTCATTTTACTCGAGGGAACATATGCATACACTGTGAACAGAATTCAATAGGTCTCAGTATTGAACATCAATGGAGAAGACAAAATGTCAACACAAAATCACACATAATAAAAAAAGCCATTTACTGTTTTAAGTGACACTTAAAAAAAAAAAAGATTATTAAACCAATGTGCCTCATTTAAAGATACTGCCATCTGATTTAAAAGGATATGTCCTTGCCAAGACACGACAAAAAACATGACATAAACATTTTAAGACTCAATACAAGACTAAGTTAAGATGCACTTTTTTGCAGTACACAGAGGAAAAAGGTGGTTCTCTGAGAAAGCGTCTGGTTTTATGGGCTCATAAGGAAAAGTATTATCAAAGAGAGGAGCGAGGGGGACGGGGGAGACTAGAGGGAGACATTAAAGGAGCTGGAATGTTTTGTCCCAGCTCAGCCAGCCTCCAACACATTTAATAATGAGACAGGTAATAAAACACACTGGCACACGCAGCCTCATATACACCCGCGTACACATATCAGGGCAAATGGGAGGACGTGTTTTCATACATTTCCTTCCAAACTGACATTAAAATAGATTGCCTATGTCATGTTCTGAACCATAATAAACAAAATTTTATAGCTCATTTGAAAATGGAGTATGTTAAAAAGCAATCAGTATGTCGTTAAAAGTATCCATCTTGTGCAAAGTAAAGCTTTACTTCTGAATAATTTATTTCACGGCTGTGAATAATGTGTCTCAGCCGTGCGATGGATGGTGTAAATATCACTACCTGTGTGAGAGAGGCTGTGTATTTTCTGATTTGAATTCTGTCCTTCTTCTCTCTCTCATCTCTTTAAGCCAGGTCCTATATGCAGCTTCAACAAGTGTTGGCTGGATGACTCTTAAATCAATCATTTAAATATATGGATAAATCAGTGAGCCGTCTGGGTTTAAGCACACATGCCGTAGCTTAATTCACCCGAGCAAACGAGCACAGCAGCCATATTTCAGCCAACATGTGCACCACTGTTGTCTAAACAAGCGCTGCAAGGCAGGCCGCAGAGGAGGGTCCTGGCTGGAGGTCATGGAAAGCAGTTATAATGCACGCACACAAACACATACATACACACACACACGTAAATATATATATTATATATACACACACACACACACACACACACACACACACACACACACACACAGGCTGTGAAGGGAGTGAAGGGCCTGGCTTGAGGTCATGGAAATCAGTTATAATGCCGCCTTTCACCAGGGAAAATGAGAGGAGCAGGGGATCACAGACACAAGTTTCTTTCCTGTGACACATATGAGCATGTAGACACACAATAATGTATGAATAGCATACACATACACACACACGTGCATGCACGCATCCTTGAGTTGAGGCCTTAAAAACATACAAAAATAGGCAGGCAACCATATGATGGTCTGATATGCTCACTCACACACACACACACACACACTGACCTCTACGGTCCACAGAGAGAAGAAAAATGGAAGCCCACTCTCTCGCAGGCTGGGTGGGCTGGTCAGCTGGTCTTAGCGGGGCAGTGCATCTGGGAATTCTGCTAAAACGCTTTGCACACACACGCAACGCAAATGCACACAATTTCACCTCACCATTTTCACTATTTGGTAGAAACCTATGGGTGGGTACTTCCACAGCAGATAAGCTGGGAAAGATAGGGTGAAAACAAATTATAAATTCTTAAATGCTAAACTAGGCAGAGGCAGAGGAAGAAAAAAATGAAGGGCTGAGCAAAGAAGGGGAGAGCGGATCTGCGGATCATCCAGGTGGTCCTTACCCCCGCAGCCTGCATGGGTACAGCACTGACGTTAAGGGCAAAACCTGAAACCCATGCAAATGTGATCACCAGAGCTGCCCTTGATTGGGACGGCCGCATATGATTAAATATAATTGCAAAGAACCTTTTCCAAATGCCTCGGTGGTTTTGAAGAAGTAGGAAGGAAGGATTTAAAATCCAATTCCCAGCCTTTTCTGAGAAACAAGAGAGAAAAAGGAGGTGTGTGTGCTCCTTTAATCTCAATTGTACAAAACAGTGAGACAGAAAGAAACAGAGAGAGAAAGAGAGAGGGAGATAGAAAAATTACTCATTTCAAATTAGGGCTGGTTTTTACATGCACACACTGAGCAGGAGGCTTTGTTGGCAGATAAAGTACGCTGAGGTTGAGGGGCAGACCCGTCACACATGGATGATTGATGGCTCAGTCTGAATGCTTAAGTCAACAGAGCAGGAGCACGTCTCAGCAGCCCGGCCCAGGCCCTCCACTCAGCACCTATTTAAGGGTCAGGTGCTTCAGAACACACTCACTGTGCAACTTCTCCCATTATCTTATCAAAGCTGTGACTGAGAGGTAATGAAAAGAAGGGAAATCGCCACTCAGCTGTAAAAACTATAATGTGCAGGATAGCGATGGGTGTTTGAGTTCTGAGTGCTTTTGATGTCTGAATAAAGGCGGCAACTTACAAATATCTTATTCAATTGATCATTTATTTTTCAATACTTCCAATTGATCATTTTGTTTATAAGGTATCCAAAAATAGTGAAAAGGGTGACATGTTCAAATTGCTACAGGTCAAAAACCAATTTGTAATTATGTAAAAACAGAGGAAAAACAGCAAATTCACACAAACTGAATCCACCAACATTTTTTAATATTTTAAGTCGTTTGATAAATTATTTCAACAATTAACTGATTAGCAAAATCATTGTTGATTTATTTTCTGTTATTTGTGTCTTTTGTGCATCTTAGTGGGAGTATTTGGGGAACTGTACAACATTTTTCAGTTTTTCAATTAATTTCTCTATATATTGTTTATACATAATATAAAATGTGCATCACAAGTTCCCAGAGAACTAGAGAGAAAAAAAAGATGACATATTTAGTTGTCTGGTTTTGTCTGTCCAACTGTTAGAAGCTACCAAAACATTCACTTTAATGTTATTGAAGACCAAGAACCGGAAAATCCTCACATTTCAAAAGCTCAATCTATTAATCAACTCACTGTTTTGGCTCTAACTGGCACGAGTACAAGGAAAAAAATTTGTGTGTGAATGCACGCTGTTGTGCGTGTGTGTGTGAGGAAGGATTTGGAAGGTTCGGGGTCACTTGCTCCAGGGGGCAGGTGTCCAACCTGCTGATCTGTGGGGCTGTTCCACTTCAACACCTTGTCACTAGACTCCACACACCCTCTTCCAAACTCTCCGCCCTCCCTGCACTCCATCATGTTCTAAAAAAAATCCAGGTAAGAAATCCGCCTGTTTTCTTTTGAATTTAAAAAAGACCTTGATGTTGCACGGGGTGGAATTAGAAATGTGGGTTTCTTGATCTCCATCTGGGAGAGATGAACATGTTTACAGTTCACCAGGAGGCCTCCTCACTGTTATAACGAAAATCTGAGTCTTATTTTCATGGTTTTGCCCATCTTTCTTGTATTTTTATGGTAATATTTTACTAACCAGACACACTTTACAAAAGAGTGCTTTAGAAGAAGCAACAGAGCGGTCAGATCAACAGATGATAATTAGGTTTGGATAATACAGTTAAAACTGTTTACACACTGTCTGAAGACCTGATCGCTCGTGTTCCTCAGACCCTAATGGACTCCTTGTAAAGTATTGGTGCCATGGTGCTGTGATTGTAGACCTTGAGTTTGTAAGCAAGATTTGGTAAAATAACTGCAAGGGATGATCCAAACTATAAGCCTGAGATATGAAATAAATTTAACTTTATTTTAATATGAGGCTGTTGTGGTGCTTTTTCACCTCCATCATCGCCTCTAGGACTACCAGGCCACCGTGTCTGAATTATAATATACTCAATCCTAAACAGCAAAAGTTTGATTCACATTAGAAATGACGGACAACAAAAAGTCTCTTTAAAAAAGTCACCTATAGATACTTCA